>LPNX010612274.1:38356-54649 GCA_001517045.1 Pseudotsuga menziesii
CAAAGGAAAAAAGCTACCACTCGAAGACAGCTAGTACCAAAAAATAAAATCCACCGCGCAAAATGGAGTACCAACGATATCTAAATTGGAAGCATTTTATATGCATGTAATTGATGGACTCAGGAAGATGATCGCCATCAAGTGTAGTAAGCCGCCCCACAGCTGGTTCAGAAGCCATCAAGCTGTGTCTATGGATCTTTCCTTGCCTTTATACCAGATCAAAGAACAAATACATTGAAGGCTTTGCAGCCATTATCTAACGGGACTTAATCTGTTATGTCCTATGGGCCGGTTTACTAGAGATTAGTAATTTGGTACTGTTCTCGTATCAAACACTAGTGAAACAATCAACATTGCGTTAAACATTAATGTGGCAATGTCACCAAGAACGTTGCGTTAAACATTAATGTGGCAATGTCACCAAGAGTTTATTTATTTGTCTCAAAAAGACCAGAACCAGGAGAGTCCATAAATATAAACAATAAAGTGTAAATGGCTCTGCCCATTAAAAACAAACATAACAGAGAAATTCATAGTATGATACTGAATGCTTCTCTTCAAGTTCCCTTGAAATCCATAGGGTAACAAAATCATCACTAGCGTTGTGATCTGCAGCTTTGAACAAATCATATCCATGCAGGACTATTAACTCTCACACGCTTCTGTCTAACATCTCTCGATATCGTTGAAAAGAATTTTGTTTCTGCAAAACCATTTGGATACAAAACCTTCGAATAAAATCCTACGCCAAATTTTTTATCTCGTTCTCAACCGAGCATGTAGACATTCGTGGGCCCTCTACAACAAAAACAACATTTCTAGGGTTATCAGCAAAGCCGCTCTGATTCATGAAGTGTAGGCGATAGCTACTCCAATACTCGAGCCTTATATTGTTTCTCATTTCCTCCTTTATTTTTTTGAATTCTTTGTCTTAAAGTTAAACTTCTTAAAGCTTACTTCTAGCCTTTTTATGGTTGTATTTGCCTTATCATACTTCCATTTATCTTCTTTTCTAACTCCTTCATGTGTCAATAGAGGCCTCTACCATTTTCCAAACTCCTAGAACTTAATCTTCCTCTCAACTTCTTAATTTGTCGAACTCCTATAATTGTTTGTTTCTCATAAGAAGTACAATTCCATCTTCTTTAATTTAACCTCTTTAATTCCATATATTTTATATTAAATTGTTTATTTTATTAAATATTTTATAAATAGTAATAGTGTAATAAATGTTTTGAAAATAAGATAAATATAGATTATGTATTATGTAATAAATGTTTTGAAAATAAGATAAATATAAATTATATATTATTTAATAAATGTTTTGAATATAAGTTAAATATAAAATATATATTGTATGAAAAATTTATTTAATGAGACACTACCTAATAAAATTGGTTAAAATGATTCATTAATTAAAAAATACTTGTTGAAAGCTTTAAATCCTTGACCATTAATTTTGACAAAATTAAATGTTTTTTTTTTATACTTGTTTTTCTTTGAACGTTCCTTTTGCACCATGAATTGCTAATTTTACTTCTAGATATTGGTAAAGAGTTGTACACATTTAAAAATCAATATAGTATGAATAAATAATATTAAATTCGAAAATAAAGTTAGAGAATTAAAAATAGTGAATGGTCGGCCCTCGTTTCCGAGTGTTGAATGTCTGGATTATATTATGTTACATCAGCATAAATTAAATGCCATTTGGCCGCACCATCAAAACAAATACACGATGCATGCTCGATAACGCGTTAATATTCCATGCTAACATCACATCATCGTTCAACGCATCGACTGATGTGTGGGGGTTCCTTATTGTCACCACTAATAGGCTCCTCCCCGAACATGGCTAATAAGCTGGGGTCATAATAGTGTCAACCAATGTCCCTAGTCGATGGGTCAAGCTCACGGGTCCTTGATCGATGACTTTATCTATATATATTCGCTTTCGAGAGATGCTAATGGGATTCTATCATTTACCTATTTCTATTAATCGAGATGGATAGATAGATGGACCCTTCTTCCCACCCAGGTCTTCCCTCTATAAATAGGAGTTCATCTTGATCAATTGGATTTCATCGAATCAAATTTCTCTTCCACTAGGCACTGAGCTAAGCAATGCCATTATCTGAGGCGGGGTTGGAGTGGAAGGGGTTGCGAGGGATGAGAGCCTGGCACGAGGAGATGTGAACCAATGGATTGAAAGGTCTATTTCATCTTAGAAAGGTCTATGTGTCCAGTTTTCAATTGATGTTCTATTAATGTCCTTGTAGTGATGAGCCTCCTTCGGAAGGAATCAGAATGACCAGATCTCCGTTGGAATGAATCGATCTCCTCGGTCCATCTATTGGAGGGAGCTCCACGGCATACCGGGAACGAAGCTTCTTGGTTGAGCTTTCAATTGGGTGGGATAGGTTTTCTAGCTATATGCCCCCCCTTGCTGAGGGTAGAAAGGAGATTTCGTTGGTTGTTAGGCCCCTGCATTGAAATGACTCTCGAAGCTCTTTTAGGACTTTGCCTTCATTGCTCTAATACCTAAAGAAGACCATCCTAATCCATTTAATGCTTTCAGACCCATAGCACTCTGTCACCGTGTTGACAAGATCATATCAAAAACTCTGGCTGTGAGATTAAAGAGGCTTCTTCTATCTAAATGTATATCTTCTAAGCAGTTTGGATTTTTGGAGGGTTTACAAATCCATGCAGCAATAGGGTTAGCAAAAGAAAGACTTAACTCTATGAAAATAAAAAATATGCCTGCAATGGGGCTATTTAACAAAAGTTTTTGACAAAGTGTGTTGATTATACTTGAGACCAGTCTTAATTAACATGGGTTTCAATCTGTCTTTGGTGAGCAATATGAATTATGTAACGAAGGGAATGCCTAATAGCTACTTACTCTTTGAAACTGTACTCTTTTTCCTTGGCCCGTATACACCAGGAGTGCTCGACAAAAGCGACCCATAGCCCCTATTTGGAATTCAGTCTTTTCATGGCTCTTCCTTATACGAATGCCGCTATATATCCCTTACTTTTCAACCGGCCTATTTGTTACATTTTATCCAGCATGTTATTACTTTTTGCACATCGCCTAGTTTTCTGACTTTTGGTACATTCCAGTGAGCATGTGGAGGGTTTCTGCACATCCCAACCTGTTCCAACTTTTGGGACACCCCACGTATACCCATGATCCTCCAGTTCGAAAGCCAGTAGCAAAGGTGAAAACAAAGGCAAGAGTAGAGCTGGCAGTTCAAGAACCCGACCTTCGTGATCCAAACCCTAGTGATAAATATCACATCACTAATAAAGCAGTAAAGGATTATTCACTAATTTGGAATATTATGTTACATCATACGGTCCACCCATTTCACTGCACCATCAAAACAGACACGCAGTGCATGGTCGATGATGCATTATTATTGAACGCACAACATCAATCACATCATTGTTCAACGCGTCGAGTGATTTGAAGGGTTGTTTAGTACCCATATCACCAATTTTTAGTTCATGGCCATTTTTAGCTAGCTTGAAATTTCCACATATCAAATTTTACAGGTATCTTGCAGTTTCCACATATCAAATTTTACAGGTATCATCTTATTCTTTGTTTATCAGGCCATACATTCTCCTGTATCTTTGTTTATTAATGGCAAACCTAATTGTTGCTTCCGCTTCTAGCACAATAGGTATTTATGTCTCCAGGCACTTTGTAGCATATTAATAACAATAATGTGATCATTTCATAGAAGCCCTCCTCTTCTTCTATAGTAGAAGTCCATAAGCTCATGCAGATTGTGATTGTGCAGAGAGTGATCCACGAGCTTCCCAGTGCTAGGAAACTCCATTATCTTCTATCAGTGTTCCAACAAAATCTGAGGAAAATATCATAATAGGTAGGATGCTTTTATTTATGTCTCCTAGTACTTTATTCAGAAGTCATGTGATAGAAGCCCTCCTCTTATGCAGTATGAGGCCGTCAGCTCATGCAGCTTGTTATTGTGCAGAGAGTGGCCAGGGAGCTTCCCAATACCAGGAAACTATGTTATCTTCTACTATTGTGCCATTGAAATCTGAGGGAGATAGGACAGCAGGTAAGTGCTTTTATTTATGTCTCCGGGTACTTTGTAAGATATTATTAATAAAAACGTGGTAGATTTCCAGAAGCCCTCCTCTTCTGCAGTAGGAGGCCATCAGCTCATACAGTTTGTGGTTGTGCAGAGACTGATCCAGGAACTTCCCAGTGACAGGTAACTCCATTATCTTCTACCAATGTTCCATCGAAATCTGAGGGAGAAAATGTGGACGAAGGCACCTGTTCATCTTAATATTTTTTCTATTAGGGTGTTGCATTTGAGGGATATTATTGTGTTGACAGGTATTTTATAGATTCTTCTAGGGAACTATAATGTTCATAAAGCTTAAATTTATGGATTCGGTCCTAAACATAGATATGATAAATTGTAGTTATGATGTTTTTATAATCATTACCGTGCTGATACAAAAAACACAATTTCTAGCCATCTGTACAGACGGCTTTCTAATCAAGGATTGAGAGTTTTTTTGGACAAGATGAAATGAAGAAGGGAGACAAGATCTCCTCCCAAATAGAACAAGCTATAAGTGATGCTTCTGTGCACATAGAAATATTTTCTCTAAGGTATGCGCAATCTGATTAGTGCTTGAATGAACTTCTCCTCATGAAATATTCGTTGAATAACACCAGGGTTACCATTTTTCCAATTTTCTACAAGATTGACCCTTCTGTGGTCCGCTGGACGAACAAAAAAGGAGCGTACTTTGAAGCCCTGTGGGATCTTGAACAGAAAACAACAAAGGACTCTCAAACTGGTGAAGAGATGCCACGCTACAACCTTGAAACTATTCAAAGTTGGAGAAACGCACTTTCTTTTGTTGCAGATCTCAGCGGTTTCACAGTGCATGGGTGAGCTCCATCTCTCACTGCCCCTTCCATTTCATTTGTTCGATTGGCATTCGCTGCATGATATATTTATGTAGGATTTTATCCCTTGCATATTTACTGATCTATTCAAGGACGAGGACGATGAAGTTGAGCTCTTGGATAGCATAGATCAGATCGCCAGATCAGCAGGCAGTAGGCATTTAAGGAGGAGCAGGTGTCAGATTGCCAGATCAGCAGGCAGCAGATAAAATTGAACGAAAGAGATTAACCCAATCGTCGGACAAAAGAATCCTACGGCTAGGAAAAAAAAAGCATTAATTGGGGGAGTCGACTCCCACTTGTTAAACGCCTTAAGGCGTAACTACTAACGGCTATCATTTAGATTCTATCTACCGTAACATGATAGTGCAATATTTAAACAACAAATGATCCATGATTAATATGCAAAATAGATAAAGAAAGCATTATCATTTAACATTACAAAATTTAGAAATTGAAAGAAGGTGCGTAGTCCATTCATTTGCAATGAAATCCACTACATTATTACTTTAAAAAGGGTTCATTCATTAGATTGTAATAGGAACGAGTATCCAAAACTTTAAATAATTCTCCTCAACCTCCACCTAAGTTACTTCTAAACTTACTTTTACTTTTATATAGAGAGAGAAAAATTAAAGCTCAAGTTTTATCTATTTACTAAATGTTTATTAAATGGATAAGTTAATTTTTTTTTATATTTTTTTAATGTATTTGATATTACTTATAATTTCTAAATTTTGTGATTTTATTTTCATTAATTTTAAATATTTTCTTTATAATCATTAATTTCTATTATAGTTTTATATCTCAACTTTACTAAATATTATATGGTTAATGATATATGATAGTTTTAGATATTCATTTTAAAGATATTATTAATTAATTAAATATAATTATTTAAATTTGATTATAGTTATAAGTACAAATAATTTAAATTCAAAAGATATTATTTGTTTTTTGTTAAATTTTTTTTTAAAAGAAAAAAACATGTCATTAGTTATTCCATTAAATCAAAATTGCATAGTATCGAGTTTATGAGTAACCATATTATTGCATGCCATAAACTTGCTAAAAATTTTCTATCAAAACTAAAAGAAAATGCATGAGACTCCTTTTAATTTCTCTCAATATGCCTTCGACAATCCTCAATCTCATCAAAGTAAGAGGAACAACTCGAAGAATTAACATACTAACTACTACCTCTCGACCATAAATGCAACAACACAAAAAAATGATGACAACTAATCCAAAAATTAGAAGCATGAGAAACACCCTTCATCAATCAAGACTCTGTCCATAAACTCTTCATATCGGAGGAGAACATGAGTCATGTCTCCAATCGAGAGAGAATCAACATCAAAATTGAAATCCCTCTAGATGTGCTTGAAAGATATAGAATGAAAGAAATTTTTAAGATTCACTATCCTTCTCATCCAAATGTAAAAGCTCAAAGAATGCAACGAGTTAATCCCATTTTCCCAGTCTATAACAATCTTTGAGTGACAGAATACAAAGAGCGGAAGTAAACCTCTTTTTTTTGGAAACCACAAAATGCTCCAAACCACTAAAATCTCAACAAAGGTGTTTGTACCATCACCAGCCCCCATCCATAAATTAATGACATGAATTTATTTTAGAGGTAACACCATACCAGCTCCACAATTACCATTTTGTTGAGCACCATCAAAAAACCCATAAATAACATAAAAACCAAAGCAGGTGTGCTGGGTGAAAACACAAAGTTTGGTAACACTTCCATGAGATTCGGGTGCCCAAACAACATAGCGGGCATTATTCGGCCGAATAACTATATTTATTTGGTCGAATAATAGAGTTATTCGGCCGAATAATTATAGTTATTCGGTCGAATAACAAATCCTTTATTCAGTCGAATAACCTTTAATGGTGAACCGTTTAATTTGATGGAACGGATTGTCGGCCTGTAATTTTTACCGACGTTTCAATACGTATTCAGCCAAACAATTATTCAGCCGAATAATTGCTCGAGCGAATAACTATTTGGCCGAATAATTGTTCCGCCGAATAATTTTTCACCATATAAGGTCAGCTGCGGCCTCATTTTCATTGTTTTCACCTGCAACGATTTGTCCTCGTCCTCATCCTCCCACCACCCGTCTCGCCATCCATTTTTCCACCCGATTGGTTGGTTTTTTCTTTTCATCCCACTCCACGTCACCCAGCCATCTAACATGTACATCCGCCATCCTGGCACCCCTCTACCTGTCTGGTTTCCTCTCGGCATGGAGGTATGTTCGTGGAGGTCGCTTCGTGGAGGTCTGTTCTGCATGGAGGCCTCTTTGTGGAGGTGTCCATGGTCTTTTCGTGGTGTGGTATTTCTATGCTGCCCCTTGTCAGGTAACTATGTGTGTTCATTGTAATTAAAGCAAAATCATGTGTTCACTGTAAATGATTTCTATGTCTATTGTTTTGAATTTTGGTTATATAAATGCATAGATCATAAATAAACTCTATTAAATGTTCATGCTGTTAAAATGAAAAATTATGTTTTGCTATAGTTGATAGCAATGTCATGGTTAATATACTTCACTGTTCCTTTGTAGACGATTTAATTAGGATGTTATCTTTTACGTGGAAGAACAGTATAATCTTTTAGAATTTATGAGACTGCTTTAGTTGGGAATTAATTACATGAGATTGTACAGGTAGTTTATTTATTTATCAACAACAATGAGCTCATTACTTATTCCTTTATTAATTAGAAAATTTTGATTTATTGTTCTTATATCGACTTGAATTGTCATTGAATTGATCTCACAATTTTTTTTGACATTGATAGAGTTGTAAAGTGTTGTATGAATCTTAGTTGAATGAGATAAATGTTAAAGAGTAGCATTGATAATCTGGTATTTAATAAGAGTACAAGATTGTCTTACTTTTTCTTGTCACTGACACCTTTGTCATAGTTTCATTTTTAATATGGGAACAACTAGTCATAGTTCCATTTGCAATCTGGTATACATTGAAGTGTTGTGGCTCCATATCTGGAAAAGAGAGAGTACAAATTATTTCCACAACTTAGCATTGACCTTGACATGAAAAACAAGGAACCTAAGGAAATGGACAGAGTTGTTGAACTCTGTTCATTTGGACAGAGTTGATCAGCTCTTTCCATTTGGACAAAGTTGTTGAACTTTGTCCAAATGGACAGAGTTGTTGAACTTTGTCCAAATGGATAGAGTTGAACAGCTCTGTCAAATGGACAGAGTTGAACAACTCTGTCCATTTGGACAAAGTTCATCAACTCTGTCCAAATGGATAGAGTTGATCAACTCTGTACAAATGGACAGATCTGATCAACTCCCTAATTAAACAACTTATTTCTTTATGTTTTTTCATTGGTAGGGGACAGGATTTCAAAACCTTTTCATTTCACATCTTGCCTGAGTCACAACTTTAGTTGTAGTGTAATAACTATATAGTTTTGTTGATAAGCTCTACTACTTGCTTTAGTCCATACAACTACTAGCCGAAGTATATGTCCCATGGCACTTTATGACTATCTTAGTCCATGATGCATTGCATTAATTTCCATTGCCATTTCATGCTTTTTCGAAACATAGAGAGAAAAGGTTAGATAGAGAAAGGCAAGTTTAAAGAAAGAATTGCTTTATCTTCTTATGGGGATGGAGACAAAAACAACCAGAAGTGTAACGTAAAACCATAGGGATAGGTTGAACTAATGGGGAAAAATCCATAATCCTATGTAGTCAGTCCCTAGTCGCTTGCCTTAGTCCAAGTTGAAATCTATATGTCTATGCCATCTGATGTGATAAATCCATGAAATCACAATAGTTGATTGATAGCAGTCAGTATTGAAACTGAACATGAGTGCGGAAGAAGAAATAGAATATCTATCTATATTTAATAGTGATGCTCTCTCTAACAACTCTATAACGACTAGGTAGCTAGTAGCCAGCAGTAGCATCTGTCTGTAGAGTAGGTAAGTACTTGCACTTGCCTTAGACTACTTTTTTATACTTAGCAAAACATAGTTCAGGCAGAGTTCATCAATTCTTTCCCTCATGACTTTACTTAGCAAAACATATTTTAGTACGTTTTATATATATCAGAAACAAAAAAACATTATTACACATAAAACATCAAATTTTCTGATTATTGATCTGTTTGATCTTATGTGTTTTTAATCTAAATCATAAAAGAAACATATAACTTGTATAATGCTTATTAGTTATCAGGTTATATTTACTATTATATTAGGATATTGTGCATTTTTTTAAACTTTAATATTAGTTCATAGGTATTATAAGGAAGATATTCGTTCATCAACTGTGTCCATGGACACAGTTGATGAACCCTGTCCACATGGAGTGATGAACATAACTCTGTCCATGTGGACAGAGTTGAGGAACTTTGTCCATGTAGAGTTCATCAACTCTGACTCTGATCAGTTTACTTAGCATAAGGGTTTTTTATGATTTTATGGAATAATGAAATTTTTTGTAGTTGACATAAATAAATGTAGCTTTAATTTCATATTTGATGATATTGTTTCCATTAATTTTAAAAATATAAAATACATCAAAAACATAGAGATTGCTACGTTAATTTCTCTTACATCCAACAATAGTGTAGCTATTTTCATTTTAAGAACTATTAGATAATATTAGGGACATCTAGGTCTTTATTAAAAAAGTAGTTTTAAAAATCTAAAACACATCAAAAACATAGATATTGCTACATTAATTTATCATACATCCAACAATAGTGTAGCTATATTCATTTTAAGAACTATTAGATAATATGAGGGACATCTAGGTAATAATTTTTTTTTATAGTAGCTAATTCTCTGAAGTTGAGGAATTAACATGCAGAATTTGAATATGTTATGAGTTGATAAATGAGATAATGTTAAGGACATATAGGTATTTATTAAAAACTTAGTTTTTTAGTGACTAGGTCTTTGAAGATGAGGAATTAACATGTAGAATTTGAATATGATATGAGTTGATTTGTGCAATCTTGTAGATATCATATCAAATGGAAACAGATAATAAATTAGCTTTAATCATTTAAAGAACTATTAGATAATATTAGGGATATCTAGGTCCTTATTGAAATCTTAGTTTTTATAGTAGCTAGGTCTTTGAAGTTGATTAATTAACATGTAGAAATTGATATTTGTGTAAACTTGTATATATCATATCCAATGGAAATAGAGAATCTTTTGAGACAGAAGCGTAGGAGGTCATCACATTCTTCGGGAGTTGGTGTCCAAAATGAAAATTGAAGATTATCGACTTCACCTCGGGATTCAAGCTTATTGTATAGTTCACATTCATCTCATCACCGACGTGGCAATAGTTGTAGAGATGATTCCCCCTTATCATCTATGGGTGAACTTGGATCTCGACCTTCTATATGGGAGACAAGCGTGGAAGCAGAGAAAGGTTCACAAGAGGCTCGTCATCCTACACAGGGTAGCGAAGGTCAAGCAAGGACGCAATATTCCAACTAGCTGAGGGTTGTACACCCATTACGACCTATCCATCAGATTTACCGGAGGAGATTCCATGGGAAAGTGGTCTTCAATAAACGACCCTTGAAAGTTGTAGGGCTCACTATGACAAGCTGCAAAACGATTTTTCTAGTTTGGATCTCGCTCCAGAGAACAAACAAAGTATAGAGATGGTTTTGAAATCATTACAAAAATTCATTGAGGTATATGAGTATCTTGGACCAATAACAGATGGTTTTGTTGCCTTGATGCAAAGAAGAAAGGCACAAGTGATGGGTCCAGACAAGTGGGTTGTTGTGAAGGAGAGAGTGACTAGAGAACATACCAACTCAATGTTCAACTTCAAAGATGGCCTAAAGCGGAAAGCATTGAAAGTGCAATATTTTAAGCACCCTAAACTTGCACATTTTTTATATGATCGGCTCCTTATAGCCTATGGTCAGTTTCCATGGAATGATGAGGTTCCTAATTATTTTGCTAGGTTTTTTTATGCTGAATTTTTTTTAGGAATGAAGCCAAACTATATTGATATTCATTCCGAATTTTATGGAGTTGGAAAGGGGAGGATATGCAATCAAAAAGGTTCCCTTAAAGATCCCGGTACTTTTCGACCTCCACCTCCAATATCTCATCCACCTAGGCTTGTGACTTACAAATTGGAGATGGATCCCACATCACAAGTTGGGACAACTGCGAGGCATAATGTTGTCGAAAGTTTGACTTCGGCATTTGTAGGAGTTGATGTTGGATTGAATCGAGAGAGGGATCGAGCCACTATTTGGCAAGATTTTGTTTACAAAACAAATGATGAGTTATATTGTATGGGCATTGAAATATAAAGGCATATGCCAAGCTTTGTTGTAATATAGCTTCGGATAGAATATCTAATGACACGTCAAGTATAGGAGAGGTTTGTGTACTTTCAATCTATTAATTTTATTTATTTATTTTGATTTAAACTTTTTGTTACATTATATCTATGTATGATAAATTATTTTTTGATGTATAGTAATAAATACGTTGCGTAAATGTTTCAATTGTTTTCAATTTTCTCGATTGTTAAATGAACATAATTTTAGAGTCTCCACTAGTCAAAATGAAATGTAGAAGAGCATTTTGGAGAGGTATATTTAAAATTTACACATTTATATTTATGTTTGAATTTTTTTATTTTTTTTAAATTTAACTATGTATCTTATTGTTAATTTGACTTATTTATGCAGGTTTCATTAGATTCGAACTTTTTAGATGATTTTCCATCTATTGTGAGCTAATGTTTTATTTTTTTTGTTTTAGTTTTAAGTTAATTGCTAAGCTTAATATTTTTTGCTTTTACTATGATTTATTTATTAACAAAATTTAAATTTTAAGGGAAGAGAACATATGGAAATTGGAGGTGAAGATATAGGTTCTTTGATGGATGTGGATATTGGCACCGAGGTAATTTTGTTCATAATTGAATTGTTCTTTGATAGATATTTTTAAATAGTTTAAATAATGTTTGATATATGTAAATTGCTTTTATATATGTTGCAGCTTGGATCTCTTCGATCTTTTCAAGGAAAAGGAAAGACTCCATTGGATGATAGTGTTGGAATTGTAAGTTTAATATTTTATTTTTTTGAATTTAGTTTAAAATAGTCTAAATAATTTGTAAGATTTATAAATTGTTTTTATATGTTGTAGCTTGGGTCTACTCCACCTTTTAGAGGCAAAGAGAATACTCTGTTGGATGATAGAGAATTGGAGGTAATTTTGTTAATAATTGAATTGTTCTTCAATATATTAGTTTAATGTTTTAATGTTTTGATTTTGGTTTAAAGTTCTTTAAATAATTTATGATATTCATAATATGCTTTTATACATGTTGGAGATTGTTACGAGTTCAAGGAAAAACCCTAGTCGAGAATAGTGGTGGACTTCCATTTAGAGAATTATTTATATTGTTCTTTTTTATGTAGATATATATATATTGTAGTTGATTTGGACATCGAGGAACTTAATTTTTGGATTATATACATGTACATTGAACTCACATGTACATAATTTTTGAATTATGTACATGTACATTGAACTCGCATGTACATGATTGTTTTTTTGGATTATATACATGTACATTGAACTCACATGTTCATGATTTTTTTTGGACTATATAAATGTGCATTGACCTTAGATATTGTTTTTTGGATTATATACATGTATATGTAAAGGTTAAGAATGTTAGGAAGTTTTGATAGGTGCAAATATATGAATGTATGCAAATTATTAAATGTATGTATCTTTGTTGTTGAAAAGTTGAGAGTGATAGAAATGTTATGAAGGTTTGATAGGTGTAATCTAATGTTAAGAATGAATATATGGGGAATCTTAATGTTAGGAGTGAATGTGAGAATGGGGGAATGTTAGGAGTGAATGTTTTGATAGGTGCAATGTTAGGAGTGAATGTGGGAATGGGGGAATGTTAGGAGTGAATATTTTGATAGGTGCAGATATATGAATGAATGTTAGGAAGTTTTAATAGGTGCAAATATATGAATGAATGTTAGGAAATGTTTAGAATGTTAGGAAGTTTTGATAGGTGCAAATATGTGAATGTTAGGAAAGGTTATGAATGTTAGGAAGTTTTTATAGGTGCAAAATATATGAAAGTATGTATTATTAAGTTTATGTATGATTGTAGATGTAAAATATTTTCAATGTTGAGAAGTTGAGAATGTTAGGAATGTTAGAAAGTTTTGATAGAAATATTTTTTATTACTAAGGTAAAATTAGCAACTTGATTCTGAATTTTAATATTTTTTATTACTAAGGTAACATTAGCAATTTAATTATTATATTTATTTTATGTTCGTTACAATAAAATAAAAGGAGCACTACAAAGTTGAAATAGTGAGGAAACTACAAATAACATTCCTATAACCCCCCAATATTTAAAGAAAGGTGATGAAATAAATAGAGACAAAAAAATAAAAAATAAAACTTGTAGAGTTACAAGGAGAATTCAAAAAGTTAAGGCCCCCCATGTTTGATGGAGAATTTGAGGAAGAAATAGAATCTTGGTTGTTAAATCTGATCTGTGGTGGAAGGAGGCTAAAAGTGTCAGTAACATACATAGTAAAGAATTGAGTTGGAATTTTTTTTTAAAACTACGGAAAAAATGTATATGTCAGAACGATATTATGATGAGAAAGCCCAATAATTCAATGATTTGAGACTAGGATTGTTAACCATGAAAGAATTTGTAACCGAGTTTGTAAATTTACAATGCTATGTACCATACCTAAGAGTTGAAAAAGCTAAGGTATACAGTTTTATCAGTTGTTTATCCCTGGTGTATAAGGAAAAGATTGTGTTTGAAATTCCTAAAAAATGGATGAAGCAATTAGAAAGGCCTAGTTGTGCTACCATTTGTTTAAACAAAGATCCAAATTGAGTAGAAGTTGGAAAAATAAAAAAAAATTGAAAAGATCGATCAACGTAGGAAAGGATTTAAACCCTCACCTTTTGGAAAAGGAACAAGAGGTCATACTGATAAAAATTACAATAGGCGAGGTTCAACCAATAGCAATGGGGTAAAGAGTATCGAAACTTTCAGTGGAGGATGGAATAGTAACCTATAAGCATGTTGCAGGAAGCTTCTACTGTGAATGACATAGCGAGGAATATCCCTATAGTTAATGTTTCTTTAGAATATTGGGAGACACACCATCAATCCACCATGTTGGAAGTAGAAGGTAAAGTTTTGAACATACATGTTTCTATACTTATCGATTCAGGATCTAGTTTAAGTTAAATTGCACCAAAAGTAGTTGAAAAGCGTAAACTTAGTAAGGAAAAACAAAAAAATGCATGGTTGGTATAGCTGGCAACAAAGGTAAAAAGGAAAGTTACGGAGATAGTTAAATATTTGTTATTAGGTTTTAATGACTTGGATACCTCAGTTAATTTAAATATACTTCCCCTAGGATCCTATGACATTTTGATAGGTATGGATTGGATAGAATCTCATAAAGCTGTTATCGACTATTTGCATAAAAATTTTAGTAGTGTGGATGAGGAGGATAAATATCATACAATGAAAGAAACTTATAGACTTTTATCTACATGACAAATTTCAGCACTACAATGTAAAAAGTGTATTAGGAAAGGGTGTCAACTTTATGGCATCAAAATTAAGAATTTGAGCCCAAAAAATAAAAAATGGAATTGGAACAATTTCCTATTTTAAAGGAATTTGAAGTTGTATTTTGTGATAAGATATCAGTATTACCACCTAAATGATATTTAGATTTTACCATAGAATATTCATTTTCAACACCTGTATCGTGAGCTCCATATCATACGAGTATCCCAGAATTAACGAAATGAAGAATACATTTACAGGAGTTACTAGACAAAGGATATATTCAGCCTAGTGTGTCTCCTTGAAGAGAACTTGTTTTGTTCGTGGGTGTGCTAGTAATATGATAAATTGTAATGTATTATTATTGTTTATTGTCTAGATTGATTTTATGGAAATCATTCAAAATTTGAAATAATTTATTATAAAAAAAGGAAAGAATATAAAAAATAGCTCGTAGCAATGCATGGATAACTTATAGTTGATGAATAGATAACCAACCATTGATGGCAGATAACTAGAAGAATGTGAGCTAAAAAAAAAATCGGTCGAAGAAATTTTTCTTGGGTTTGCGTTATAAATAACGGTTGCGTAACAGAAAAATATTGTTCGGTCGAATAACCTCTGAGACCTGAAACCTACACAATTTTCAGGTTTCTCCATTTTCAGAAGGTAAAATGGATTCCTTAGACTACAAATCGACTGTCAAACTTTATACCAGTAGTTTCGTCATTGAATCTACTATCCGTAGGTATAGATTTTTTTGTGTATAGGTGAGATCCGATATTTTTATTTTTTTTTGTTTCTTAACATGTGTCAATTTTCGTTTCATCTCTTTCAACATGCAGAGAAATGAAAAATATATAACTTTAAAAATACACCACCTAAAAAAATGAAACAAATATGGTGCGATTAATTGGAGTGTCTACTTCAAAAGGGTATTTGTATATTTTTAAATTTTATAGTCAATTGAGAAAAAAGTGGCGCAACCAAACACATGTTGAAAATTGACAAGGTTTCCTCATTGATCGAATTCAAAAAAATATTATAATTAGTATATAGTTCTATTGGTTACAAACTTAAAGTAATCGCAATAGTATATTGTGTGTAGATTGTCGTAAAATATTTTTGTTTTTGCAAAACACAATTTTAACAATGATTTTAGGGGTGCAACCAAACATGTCTAATTTTTGGTCCTTTCATTTTATAAGGACACACTGTCAAACATTTTTCGAAATGACATATCAAATATCAATAAAAAAAAATTGAAAAAATTATGAATAGAAATCTAACATAATTCTATAAAAGTTTTGTTTTTACTTGAAAGTGAAATTCTAAATGAAAATATCACTTTCGTTCCCCCAAAGTTAAAAAACTTGAAAAAATCAAATTTATTTTCTCATAAGACCCCCCAAAATAGACACCCATCTTCATGGATTCACCCTGTTGCCGCCTTTCACACACCTGGGTCACGTGGCAGAAATATTCAAGCCACTCGGTGTATCCTTGGGGGCAAGTCTCGAGTCAAGGCAGTTACCTTGTTCTTGACTCATCCATTTAGGTTCAACTCCTAACGAAGCCAAGGGGGTAGACCCTATTAAGTTACTAAAGAAAAATTATTTAGTATGGTGATGTTAAATTGAATGAGTTACTTAGGAGTTTGAAATTTAACCATAAACAACCATAGAT
>LPNX010612304.1:0-48289 GCA_001517045.1 Pseudotsuga menziesii
TGCAAGATATTTTGCATAAGTATCTCAAAAAATCCAAGTAAGTTGAGGGATGCCTGATTTTTCAGGTTTCTATTGCATCTAACGTGCACAAAAAGGTCCATCATCTTCTTGCACTGACCCATTCACTTTTACACAAATAAGGTGTACAAAAATTAGGATAAAAATTATTATATCTTAATCACTTTAACCTTTCTTAGTGTTTGATAAATTTGAATGTTAAGATAGATCCATGTTGTTTTTATTTATTTTTGTTTTATTTAAAATTTAAAAATAATCCAGATATATTGTGGAATAACTTTATTTTAATTACGTCGTAAGGAGTTTAACAAGTGGAGTCTACTCTCCAAAATAAATGCTTTTTGGTTTTTCATCCGTGGATATTCTCGTCCGACGATTCGGATAATCTCCATCTCCATGGTTGATGTCCAGTCCGCCATTACTGCTGTTATCCAATCTCCATCTCCATGGTTGATGTCCAGTCCACCATTACTGCTGCTGTTATCCAGTCCGCCATTACTGCTGCTGCTTATGGTCAAGCGGTCTAAATTTGCACAGTGCAGTCCACAATTACTGCTGCCGCCGCTGCATCTGTGGTTTTGATCATCATTGCTCTACGTATCATTCATGAACACGCAGGAGCAGCGTTGGGGAGAGCGCAGTGTGGACGTTGAAGGAAATTTGGAGTGGGAGGTCCGAGCAGGGACGTTGGATGTGGCGTGGACGGGGTGCAGGCTTGGAGTGTGGACGCAGCGTGGGTGAGTATCATAGTGGAAAGGCGTTGGCAGTGGGGGTTATACGAAGGAGAATGGAGGAAAAGGGATGGAGCGCTTCGCGAGCTAGGGGGGGCGAGCTAGAGCACGAAAGTGGAAGGGAGCACGTAGTAGGGAGAAGGTAGCGCAGGGTAGAAGGGACGGGCGTAGCAGTGATGGGGAGGAGTGGAGAGGAGCACACAGCTGGAGGAGGGGTTGCGTGGTGGAGGGAGCAGGTGAGCTGGACTGGGAAGGTCGAACGGTGGGGGACGAGGAGAAGTGCGCAGAGGGAAACGATCAGGCTGATGGCGTGGGGTGGAAGTGGGAGTGGAGCTTGAGAGTGTAGTAGATGGTAGCGCAGGTGTGCTCTCTGTTTTGAAATCTTCTGTGCCATTTATAGTTTATCGGTGGAAATTTAATAAATTTAATTTAATTACCACTATTTGTGGTATTCCCAGTAGGATCACACCTCCAACATTTCCAGTAAAGACTATTAACATTCAAGACCAGAATATCTGTAAGTTGTAGTTATTCACAGTTTTCGACCGTTTTCATTCTTTACTTCTCTCTCTAGCTTGGAGGTTGTTTTTCAACGATTCAAATTCAGAATAGTTCTGCTACAAGATCACCAGATGCCCTACTCAGTGGCAAAAATTCGCTAAAATTTGTAAATTGAAGCATTATATAGTCACGATTCCACTCGATAACAGGCTTTAATTTCCTAAAAACAAAGCTATACACTGGAAAAACCCATAAAGCTCTGCAGAATTACTGAATCTTTACAGTTTTTAGCTATATTTAGCGCTTTTCCCTCTTTCCCAACCCTCTTTGCCATATTAAAGCTCGAAACCAACAGATTCCTAACCTTATTCAAACCGCATAGCATTATCACCATTTCTACTATTCTTCGAAACAGAAAACAATTATACTACACCTCCACATTTATAAACAATCTACTGTAAATAAAACTGCCAGATCTCACAAATAACATATTTCTTTACTATTTACAGTGATCTTGAACCGATTTCCTAGCTTCTTCGATTAAATTCGACGTTCCAACGAACAAATTTATCATTCTCAGCCATCCCTATGCTGAATTCTCATCAGATCAACCGTCGACAGCTACAAATTCTCCGTGTTTCGGACGAAGCTTGCAAGAATTCGAAAAGGTCACTTCAATGCTCAAATCTTTTGAGATTAAAGCTTGTACCGGGCCATTATTAAAGCTTTTAACGTCAAATTAAAGCCTTGAACTTCCATTTTACTGTAGGTCGAATCAAAATAGACCTATACGGTACCAATTCGAACTGTGTTGTGATGTGCTTTGATAGATCTCTATGCTGTGTTGTGCTGTGCTTCGATAGATCCCTCGTCAATTCTCCGTAAATCCGTCCTAATGTGTTCTCTCTGAGAGTGTATCGTATTGTATTAGTCGGTGAAATAAAATACCACGTGGTGTGCATGCAGCCCAGGCTCATGTGGGCTCCCTTGGGCAGCTGGTTCCAGATAAGTTTGCTATTATGAAGCTAAGTGATAGATTTTTTATAATAAGAAAAATGTTTGTCAGGTGTGTGGGTATCGGTTTTTTAATTCTAAAAAGCTTTAATAAATTATAATTCCAACATTTTTACATCAAATTCCAAATCCGTGATGCAAGATTAAACCATCTAAAGAAAAAATCTGTATTCTATGCATTGGTATTGAAGGAGATTCCCTGTGGTGAGAAATATGTTTGTCGGATTGTAGGTGTTTGGTATCAGTGTTTGATACTTGGTGGCCAAAGTCTATGGTTAATTTCTTATATATTTTATTTTGCCATGCTTTAGGTCAAGGTATGTGGAGATTTTCTATACTTATTTCAATGCTTCGATGGGATGTTTGCGTGCTAGACTGGGTTGCATCTGAAAAGTTAGGGGCGATATTGTAGAGACGAACTGTGGGAGGGAGCAGAAAGCCATGGTCGCTACGAAGTTTGATTTATAGCTGATTATAATCGATGGTTAATGATGCGGATTTGCTGGTATATAATCTCGATTGGCAAACTGTTAACAGTAAGCATCGGTCCCCAACTAATCTTAATGGTTAATTTTGCATTGATTGTCCGATTTGTTGTGTGATTCTGATGATGCAGAAGAGAGGAAGCCGATCTGAGCTTAGTACATTTCTAAAAACCCATATAGTTTGAGTTCTCATGTCAGCAAGGCCATCTGCTGGTGTTGCTGATTGGCAGATATACATAGCAGATGGGTTGCTGTAGAGTTACTGGAGTGGACAATAAATCCTGTCTTTATCAGGCTTGAGATGACTTATTTCTTTTTAGGGTTCCTGGGAGTTTCTCGAGGTATATATCAGTTAAGGACATTTTGTCAGTTGCTAAGCTCCATAGGATTTTGATGGAAGAGAGTCTTCTATTGGTTCCCAGGGATTCCAAGAATTTAACAGTTCAATGCATTCCAGTCGTCGTTCAAGATTGAGAGAACATTGGATTGCTTAGGTTTTTTAGGTTACGTCGAGAACCACCTTTGCAATTCACAAAAGCCAGCCGATTAGACCAATGAATCTTCATCTAGAAGGGGATATAGGCTGAAAGATCCAGCAAATATAAATAAGAGGTGATGCGGTCGTATGAAACTTAGCTTACAACACGGCGTTCTTTTATTGGACCCCTAGGTACAATTGCTAGTTTATGTATATAACAACATATCCAATGTAAAAGGAACTTTTGAATGATATAAACAAGAGACCTTCCAAGCAGGTTCCACATTTTGAAAAATGGAAGAAATCATCCTTCAAATAAAGCATACAATTTTAAATGATATGAATATAAGAGACCTTTTAAGCAAGTGCTACCTTTTGAAAAGGGGAATAGTACTCGAAGTTTATTATTTAGTGACTCAGTGGTTGAAACAAGTGAATATGCTAGGAAGTGGCTAATTCTAGCATATAAGTGGAATATGATTTAATTTTAACTCGAATATAAAAATTGAGAAAGTAAATAATAAGTTAACTATAAACATTAAAAAAATAGAATTTTTTATATAAATAAGTAATTGTTTTTATAAGAACATTGTAATATAAATATGTAGTATGGTCATATAAAAACCGAAACATCATATCATTTTTGTATGTCTTTGTAAAGAAAAGTCAACAATAATATGTGATGTTAGCTACATAACAGTTTCATAAAATTTCATAAATAATGTTTTTTATAATAAAGTTAATTTCTAAAATTTATGTCTCATCAATAACCCTTTTCTCTAGAATATAAAATGACATATGATATATAAAAACTCTAAAATTTATTTTTAATTTTCAAAAAATTAATTTTTATAATACATTGGAAGGATTTATTAAAACAATTGTAGCAAAGTCAAAGCATTTTGAATTACAAATGAAAAACATAATCCCTAAGTTTGCATGGACTAATAAAAAACTCAACACTAAACAAGGGCTACGTGATAGCTATTCTCTTCACATAAAATAATATATATATTGTGTATTTTTTATCTTTCCATCATTGTCTTGCCTGATTGATGGAGTGCATTAACTAATCACGTGGACGTAATTAGTAATATTTACTAAAATTTATTAATATGTATAATTTTATATTCTCATAGGTTTTTATTATAAATTAATATTATTTATTAAAAAATTTGAATATATATTTTGAGTGGGAGGTGTGGGGGATTGTATTGGGGAAATTATGAAGCAAGTTTCACTTTGGGATTAGGAGAAGACACCAATAACCAAGTAGAGGTATAGAGGCAAGAAAGTCTAAGAATATATTTGTCAAAGGAGATTTAAAACCATTCTTAGGCGTATGTGATATACTTAGATTCCTAAATATTGCTTTCTCGTCAAGATCATTCAAGAAATCAATGAGAAACAAAGAGATTTGACCTTATATAATACTGCCATGTGAGCAAGGCTACTCTTTTACTTGTTATAACAATAAGAGCAAAAGATGAGATTACTTCTTTATCGCATATTCCATAGTTCTTTAGTTTTAAGTCATAAATAAGAGGAAAACTTAATTAAGCTATGAAGGTTTAAATCCAATACAAGTTGTGACACTATTCATGTCGGTGTGAAATGTATTTACTCACCAGAGACCTCATCTAGCAACATTAACGACTTGCATTATGGTAGAGCAAACTCATGAATAAATAGTATAATAGGATCCATGTAGACATAGGTGGGAAATCAAGGTCTTTGTTTAAACACTTTCATCTAAGAATGTGCTTGGTTGGCGTGGTGTCAACGTTCCTAGGTAGTTTTTTCCAAATATGTGATCCATCTTTAAAGGATCATGGCTCTCCCCATGTGTGTTTAATTAAATCCTCAAACAAATGGAAAATATGAGAAACTTGGGTCAATGAACATGCAACATGCATTGAGGAGGAATGAGAGGCTCCTACCTAATAATCAAGTAGCCATATCTTAGTTGAACAATAAATTTGCTAACTAAATTGAAGTTCAAAACATCAAGTATGCATAAATATTACATATTTGACCTACCAAGGAATTCAACTAAAAAAACTAGAAGTTGAAAATGACATGTTCTATCAATTGGTTCGAGTTTCATTGGTGTTGAGTGTCTTTGGCTACTCATAGAAAACTATCAATTCAGTTGTTCATAGATATGACTATGGATAAAGAAATTTTGTAATGAGTTCAAGCAAATTTCGAAATGTAACATGTCGATTTCAAAAGTATTAATATGTATTTAAGATTTATAATGTTTACTATGTATTAGTAAAATTTAGACATATTAGTTGCAAACCTCTTAAAAATTATTTATTACTATGATATAAGATTATATTATTATCCATAAAAAAAAATATGTGTAAATATATAATAATGATAGATTAAATTTACTTTAAAAAATAAAAAACCCATAATTTAACCATAGTTTTCATAACCTAAAATAAAGAACTTTCATAGATATTATATCACTGGTCATACGATGTTACATCATTTTAAACCTTAAAAAAGAGACCATTCTTCTTCACATAGGATTGCATTGCATTGGGCATAAAGATATATAATTATATTTATATTTAGGTAAATAAAATTAAATATATAATAATATTACAAAGTAATTTTTTCATATAAATTAGTATTGAATATAAAATTATTCACTCACGTTCCTCAAACATAAAATAAGATTATGCGAAGGAACCACATAAAGATACCTTAATGTGTTTCACATGGTAGGTATAATTATTTAGTACGGTGATGGGAAAGGCTTCTGCACACAAGGTGAAGTCTACATGTACAAACTCCACTCAGATAATCATTGCCATTTCCACATGTATTTTTCTCGAGCTATTTGCCATCAAATCTGATAAAATAGAAAATAAACAAGAAAACCTACATTAAGACAAGTGTATTCAATTGCAAGTATACAATCATTAAGAAATAAGATATCTAAGCTTATGGCAAATAAAATAATATATATCTCTTGGACTTTTTTCCTGCCATCAGAGGAATTCGTCAAGGATGTCCTTTGTCCCCCTTATTATTCATACTGGTTATTGAGAGCTTTAACAGAATTATTATGGATGGTCAGCTAAAAGGTCTTATTAAGGGCTTTCAATATGTTCCTGATATGGCGATAACACACCTGTTATTCGTAGATGATGTGATTTTAATTGGTATTGGCACTATTGGCGAGTGGAGTGCTTATAAAGATGCACTGGACTTATTCTGCTCGGATACGAGGATGTCAGTCAGCTTGGAAAAATCTTCCTTTCTCTATCAAAATGTGGATGCTGATATTAGATGCAAAACTGCGGAGTTTCTCCCTTTCAGAATGGATCCACTTACTTCGAGCTTTAAGTATTTGGGATACTACCTAAAACCATTGGGGTATCGTACCTCTGACTGGCGTTGGATGATTGAGTTATTTGAAAAAAAGATTCATAACTGGACTTACAGGTTACTATCTCTTGGAGGTAGAGTGATTCTCATTAAAGATGTACTTACAGGGTTAGTTGTCTATTGGTTTGCCTTGGCTAGATGTCTTAAATCTATCCCGACCTTACTTAGAAGATCTATCTTCCACGTCTTGTGGGGATCCTCTGCTAAACATCAGAATTCTCATCTGGTTAATTAGGAATCTGTCTCCTTACCTACTGAATATGGAGGCTGGGATATTAAGAACCTTGAATGGTTTGGAATATCTTTGAGAGTGAAATGTTTGTGGTAGCTTCTAAATGGTACTGATCTTTGGAGTAGAATTATTGTCCATAAATACTTCGGAAATAGGTCATTAGAGGACTGGATTCGTGCTCGTAATTTCAAAGTTACTGGCACTTCATACTTCTTGAATGGTTTCATTAGGATACTTGAGTGGATTACTTGCCAGCTGGGATGGAAGGTGGGGAACGACTTAAACATTAGGTTGGGTGTGGACCCTATTGCTGGGCACAACTCTCTATATCTTTTGTCTACGGAGCTTAGAGATTACCTTCATGATCTGGGGATTTCAACTCTTGATCAGGCCCAAAATTTGGATGGTTCTAACTGGTACACTACTTCTGATCTATACCTGGGTGGTGAGTGGGCTGATCAATGGTGTTCATTTGTTAAAGGCTTGACTCATGGTGGTATTAGGATTGGAACTGCTGAAGATACTCTTCTTTGGTTGTATGACAAACAATTGGGTACGGTGAAAGCCAAAAAATCTTATGATCTGATTGTCTCTGAACATCGCACTATTATGGAAAATGATTTCCTGTTAAATATCTGGCACCTAAATATTCCACATAAACTGAAATGTTTCATTTGGCTAACTTGTAATATGAAAATCAATACTTTGGACACCCTATGCAAAAAAGGTTGGCATAGTCCCAATAGGCGTTGTTTATGCAAGGGGGATGCTGAAACAGTAGAAGATATTTTTGTTGGCTATCCATTTGTAAAGAAGCTGATATGGGATCTCAATGTTTTATTTGATGTTCACCTTCTATGGTCTGCGCCTACCCTTTTGGATAATCTCATAAACTAGGTCTCAAAGGGGGGTACCCATTAGTACCTCCCTATTTTTCTCATCTAGAATATCTGGAAGGCTAGGAACTGAAATTTATTTGATGATTTGACTCCTAATATTGCCAGTCTCTTACATATCATCCTAGAAGAGGTAAATTCTTATAAGGTTCTGCTGAAGTCTAGGAACAAAGTTCGTGACATTGGTGAACCACCTGTATCAAAATTTCCTATGGTATTCTTTGATGGAGCTGCAACAAATTTGATTGGTGGTGCATGCATATGTATTTGGTTAAATGATCACCATTTTTTGTCTATTAAGCTTGGTTATGTGAGCAGGATTAATACAAGAGCAGAACTTTTAGCACTTTGGGAATCATTACAGGTCGCTAAAGATATTGGGTTGCCTTACCTACATATATTTGGCGACTCCTCGGTGATTACAAATTGGGAAAAGGGAGAATCCACCCTCGATATGGTGAACCTTGAGCCTTGGTGCGACAACACCAGATTGCTCATGTCCTCATTCACCAGGGTGGATAAGTCATTTCTATAGGGAACATAACACGAGAGTAGACACCTTATCCAAGGAAGGGTTTTGTTTGGCTCCTGGTCATCTCTTGCTTACATAATCATATGATGATGAGTTTATTGGGGAAGATTCTATCCAGTTTTTTTAGAATTTGATCATTCTACTTCAGTTATTGATCACATGGTATTTATTGAGCTATTTCTGTTTATGTTGAGCAGCAGTTTCATGAATACTGAGGGTCACTTACCTGCTTGGATAAGGTGCCTGGGCTCTTGTTATGTTCTTTATGGACATATCATGACTGATGTATATTTTATTGCTCACCTATGAGAGGACCATTACATGTATTGATATAATCTCTTTGGATGATATAATTGTCAAAATTGTTGTAAATTAAAATACTAGAAAGTGAGAGTTGTGCCTGACAATTTCAATTTTTTGTGTAACTATCCTGCCTCTTACAGGTTTCATACCCATTACACATCATCTATGGTACTGGTATACATTAAATGAAATGAAATTTTATATTTTATAGTTTCTTATTTTTTTCACCTAACAAGATCATAATATATATATAGAATAAAATTTATTTCCCTTCTCTTTTATTATTGAATTAAGTTTTTATCTGGAGAAGACAAAAGTTCATCACAATTTACTACTTCCCTCCTATCACCGCATTTTCAAGCATCCATCATCCAAATATTATCAGTCGAGTACAACTAAAGCATATAGGAGACTCCCTACGGAAATCTTTACCATGATCACGAGATATGACTTCTTTGGTTGGACCTAGACATATGATGTATGGATGAGGGTATCTCAGTCCAACATCACCACATATTCACTTTTACATAAATAAGGTGTAAAAAACTAGGATAAAAATTATTGTATCTTAATCACTTTAACCTTTCTTAGTGTTTGATAAATTTGAGTGTTAAGATAGATCCATCTTGTTTTCATTTATTTTTGTTTTATTTAAAATTTAAAAATAATCCATATATATTGTGGAATAACTTTATTTTAATTTATGTATATAACAACATATCCAATGTAAAAGGAACTTTTGAATGATATGAACAAGAGACCTTCCAAGCCGGTTCCACATTTTGAAAAATGGAAGAAATCATCCTTCAAATAAAGCATACAGTTTTAAATGATATGAATATAAGAGACCTTTTAAGCAAGTGCTACCTTTTGAAAAGGGGAATAGTACTCGAAGTTTATTATTTAGTGACTCATTAGTTGAAACAAGTGAATATGCTAGGAAGTGGCTAATTCTAATTCTAGCATATAAGTGGAATATGATTTAATTCCAAGTCGATATTAAAAATTGAGAAAGTAAATAATAAGTTAACTATAAACATTAAAAAAATAGAATTTGTTATATAAATAAATAATTGTTTTTATAAGAACATTGTAATATAAATATGTAGTATGGTCATATAAAAACCAAAACATCATATCATATTTTTATGTCTTTGTAAAGAAAAGTTAACAATAACATGTGATGTTAGCTACATAGCAGTTTCATAAAATTTCATAAATAATGTTTTTATTTTTGTTCTTTATAATAAAGTTAATTTCTAAAATTTATGTCTCATGAATAACCCCTTTCTCCGGAGTATAAAATGACATATGATATATAAAAACTCTAAAATATATTTTTAATTTTCAAAAAATTCAATTCAAAAAATTAATTTTTATAATACATTGGAAGGATTTATTAAAACAATTGTAGCAAAGTCAAAGCACTTTGAATTATAAATGAAAAACGTACTCCCTAAGTTTGCATGGACTAATAAAGAACTCAACTCTAAACAAGGGCGACGTGGTAGCTATTCTCTGCCGCTTAGTTTAGGGAAAGCTAAAATAAAAATATATGAACTTGTCAACATAAAATAATATATATATTGTGTATTTTTTAACATGGACATAATTAGTAATATTTATTAAAATTTATTAATATGTATAATTTTATATTCTAATAGGTTTTTATTATAAATTAATATTATTTATTAAAAAATTTGAATATATATTTTGAGTGGGAGGTGTGGGGGATTGTATTGGGGAAATTATGAAGCAAGTTTCACTTTGAGATTAGGAGAAGACACCAATAACCAAGTAGAGGTATAGAGGCAATAAGTCTAAGAATATATTTGTTAAAGGAGATTTAAAACCATTCCTAGGCGTATGTGATATACTTAAATTCCTAAATATGGCTTTCTCGTCAACATCATTCAAGAAATCAATGAGAAGCAAAGAGATTTGACCTTATATAATACTGTCATGTGAGCAAGGCTACTCTTTTACTTGTTATGACAATAAGAGCAAAAGATGAGATTACTTCTTTATCGCATATTCCATAGTTCTTTAGTTTTAAGTCATAAATAAGAGGAAAACTTAGTTAAGCTATGAAGGTTTAATTCCAATACAAGTTGTGACACTATTCATGTTGGTGTGATATGTATTTACTCACCAGAGACCTCATCCACCAACATTAACGACTTGCATTATGGTAGAGCAAGCTCATGAATAAATGGTATAATAGGATCCATGTAGACTTAGGTGGGAAATCAAGGTCTTTGTTTAAACACTTTCATCTAAGAATGTGCTTGGTTGTGGTGGTATCAACGTTCCTAGGTAGGTTTTTCCAAATATGTGATCCATCTTTAAAGGATCATGACTCTCCCCATGTGTGTTTAATTAAATCCTCAAACAATGGAAAATATGAGAAACTTGGGTCAATGAACATGGAATATGCATTGAGGAGGAATGAGAGACTCCTACCTAATAATCAAGTAGCCATATCTTAGTTGAACAATAAAGTTGCTAACTAAATTGAAGTTCAAAACATCAAGTATGCATAAATATTACAGAATTGACCTACCGAGGCATTCAACTAAAAACACTAGAAGTTGAAAATGACATGTTCTATCAATTGGTTTGAGTTTCATTGGTATTGAGTGTCTTTGGCTACTCATAAAAAACTATCAATTCAGTTGTTCGTAGATATGACTATGGATAAAGAAATTTTGTAATGAGTTCAAGCAAATTTCAAAATGTAACATGTCGATTTCAAAAGTATTAATATGTATTTAAGATTTACAATGTTTACTATGTATTAGTAAAATTTAGACATACTAGTTGCAAACCTCTTAAAAATTATTTATTATTATGATGTAAGATTATATTATTATTCATATAAAAAGAAAGTACATAGTATGTGTAAATATATAATAATGATAGATTAAATTTAGTTTAAAAAAATAAAAAGCCCATAATTTAACAATAGTTTTCATAATTTAACAATAGTTTTAAAATAAAGATTTTTTTTATAGATATTATATCACTGGTCATATGATGTTACATCATTTTAAACCTTAAAAAAAGATCATTCTTCTTCACATAGGATTGCATTGCATTAGGCATAAAGATATATTATTATATCTATATTTAGGTGAATAAAATTAAATATATAATAATATTATAAAGTAATTTTTTCATGTAAATTATTATTGAATATAAAATTATTCACTCACATTCCTTAAACATAAAATAAGATTATGCGAAAGAACCACATAAAGATACGTTAATGTGTTTCACATGGCAGGTATAATTATTTAGTACGGTGATGGGAAAGGCTTCTGCGCACAAGGTGAAGTCTACATTTACAAACTCCAGTGATATAATCATTGCCATTTCCACGTGTATTTTTCTCGAGCTATTTGCCATCAAATCTGATTAAATAGAAAATAAACAAGAAAAACTAGACAAGTGTATTCAATTGCAAGTATACAATCATTAAGAAATAAGATATGCCAAATAAAATAATATATCTCTCTTGGACTTTTTTCCTTCCACCAGAGGAATTCGTCAAGGATGTCCTTTGTCCCCCTTATTATTCATACTGGTTATTGAGAGCCTCAGCAGAATTATTATAGATATTCAGCTAAAAGGTCTTATTAAGGGATTTCAATATGCTCTTGGTCTGGCGATAACACACCTGCTATTCGTAGATGATGTGATTTTAATTGGTATTGGCACTATTGGTGAGTGGAGTGCTTATAAAGATGCACTGGACTTATTCTGCTCGGCTACGGGGATGTCGGCCAGCTTGGAAAAATCATCCTTTCTCTATCAGAATGTGGATGCTGATATTAGATGCAAAATTGCGGAGTTGCTCCCTTTCAGAATGGATCCACTTACTTCGAGCTTGAAGTATTTGGGATACTTCCTGAAACCATTGGGGTATCGTACCTCTGACTGGTGTTGGATGATTGAGTTATTTGAAAAAAAGATTCATAACTGGACTTATAGGTTACTATCTCTTGGAGGTAGAGTGATTCTCATTAAATATGTACTTACGGGTTTAGCTGTCTATTGGTTTGCCTTGGCTAGATGTCCTAAATCTATCCTGACCTTACTTAGAAGATCTATCTTCTCCGTCTTGTGGGGATCCTCTGCTGAACATCAGAATTCTCATCTGGTTAATTGGGAATCTGTCTCCATACCTACTGAATATGGAGGCTGGGATATTAAGAACCTTGAATGGTTTGGAATATATTTGAGACTGAAATGTTTGTGGCAACTTCTAAATGGTACTAGTCTTTGGAGCAGAATTATTGTCCATAAATACGTCGGAAACAGGTCATTAGAGGACTGGATTCCTGCTCGTAATTTCAAAGTTACTGGCACTTCATACTTCTGGAATGGTTTCATTAGGATACTTGAGTGGATTACTTGCCAGCTGGGATGGAAGGTGGGGAACGACTTAAATATTAGGTTGGGTGTGGACCCTATTGCTAGGCACAACTCTCTGCATCTTTTGTCTGTGGAGCTTAGATATTACCTTCATGACCTGAGGATTTCAAGTCTTGCTCAGGCCCAAATTATGATGGTTCTAACTGGTACACTGCTTCTGATTTGTACCTAGGTGGTGAGTGGGATGATCAATGGTGTTCATTTGTTAAAGGCTCTACTCATGGCGGTATTAGGATTGGAACTGCTGAAGATACTCTTCTTTGGTTGTATGACAAATAGTTGGGTACGGTGACAACCAAAAAATCTTATGATATGATTGTCTCTAAACATCGAACTATTATGGAAAATGATTTCCTGTTAAAGATCTGGAACCTAAATATTCCCCATAAACTGAAATGCTTCATCTGGCTAACTTGTAATATGAAAATCAATACTTGGGACACCCTATGAAGGAAAGGTTGGCACGGTCCCAATAGGTGTTGTTTATGCAAGGAGGATGCTGAAATAGTAGAACATATTTTTGTTGGCTATCCATTTGTAAAGAACCTGATCTGGGATCTCAATGTTTTGTTTGATGTTCACCTTCTATGGTCTATGGCTACCCTTTTGGATAATCATAAACTAGGTCTCAAAGGGGGGTACCCATCAGTACCTGCCTTATTTTCTCATCTGGAATATCTGGAAGGCTAGGAACCGAAATTTATTTGATGATCTGACTCCTAATATTGCCAGTCTCTTACATATCATCCTAGAAGAGGTAAATTCTTATAAGGTTCCGTTGAGGTCTAGGAACAAAGTTCGTGACATTGGTCATTAGTGAACCGCCTGTATCAAAATTTCCTATGGTATTCTTTGATGGAGCTGCAACAAATTTCATTTGTGGTGCGGGCATATGTATTTGGTTAAATGATCACCATTTTTTGGCTATTAAGCTTGGTTGTGGGAGCAAGACTAATACAAGAGTAGAACTTTTAGCACTATGGGAATCATTATGGTTTTCCAAAGATATTGGGTTGCCTTACCTACATATATTTGGTGACTCCTCGGTGATTACAAATTGGGAAAAGGGAGAATCCACCCTCGATATGGTGAACCTTGAGGCTTGGTGCGACAACACTAGATTGCTCATGTCTTCATTCACCAGCGTGGATATCAGTCATGTCTATAGGGAACATAACACGAGAGCGGACACCTTATCCAAGGAGGGGTTGTGTTTGGCTCCTGGTCATCTCTTGCTTACAGAATCATATGATGATGAGTTTATTGGGGAAGACTCTATCCAGATTTTTTAGAATTTGCTCATTCTACTTCAGTTATTGATCACATGGTATTTATTGAGCTATTTCTGGTTATGCTAAGCAGCAGTTTCTGGAATACCGAGGGTCACTTACTTGCTTGGATAAGGTGCCTGGGATCCTGTTATGTTCTTTATGGACATATCATGACTGATGTATATTTTATTGCTCACTTATGAGAGGACCATTACATGTATTGATACCCAGGTGCTGATTGTTTTCATGTCATCTTGGGTATTGTCATATTTCGGTTTGTACTGTTTTTGCAATGTTTTTTACTTTTACTGATTTAATAGACCCATTGGGATTAAGACAATTTTCTACTGATGTAAAATATTACCTTTGATTCAATTGAATAACAAGGAACTGCTTTTTTTGGCTGGAAAAAAAAAACATTATGTTTTAAAAAATAAAAGTTTAACTTTATAATGCTATACATTATAAAAAGGAATATAATTTTTAGTCATAGGTTAACTAATTTAAAGTCAACGTGCGAACAATTACAATATATATTCTGCCTGCCACAGAGATAATAATATAAACAAAGAACCTTCCAAGCAAGATCCACCTTTTAAATATATATATATATATTCCTTGAAATTTATGGTTCCTTAATTAAAATAAAACATCCAATTTAAAAAGATATAACCAAGGAACCTTCCAAGCAAGCTCCACCTTTTGAAAGTTTATGACTCAATGACTCATTAATTGAAATAATATCTAAATTTGAATTATCTAAAAAAGACCTTGCAAACAAGTTCCATAATTTTTAATAATGGAAGCATATTAATCCATAATGTTTATGTGTTAATAAACCATTATTGATATAAAACACACAATTTTGAATGATATAAAAAATGACTATTAAAAGCATATTTAACATTTCAAAAATTACAATAACATTTGTCCATAAAGTCTGTGACTCAATGACTTGTTAATTGAAACAAATTACCCCATTTCAAATTATTCAAGCAAGTTCCACCTTTTAAAAAATTGAATAATATTTGTTCCAGAGGAAAAATAGTGAGTTCTATGGCTCAACTAGTCAGTTGAGGAATTTGACGAAGGTAAATTGCTTTTTGTTTAAGAGAATCACCCAGAACCCATTGTCCATAGTTCAATTCAAGTGGTCAGTTGAGGTGATTGACGGAGGTAAATTGCTTTTCGTTGAGGAGAATCGCCCAGAACCCATTGTCCATAGTTTAATTATGCTAGGGCTCCATGATACTCGGTTGGTGCTCTGATTTCCTGGTAAGTTGTGGCCAATAGCCCCATCTTGAACTCTCTGATTCAATGCATGTTTTAGATCTTGGCGTATTTTGCTCAATTTCTTAAAGTTCCAGCATGGGTTATTTACATAATTTAAATGTGAAATCTTCCTTGCAACCTACTTTGTTAGGTAATAATTTTGTATATACAATGTTAGATATGAATATTTTATATATATTCATTGTATACATTTCTTACAGTACCCATTGCGTACCATTTCCTGTTTCTTGTTTCTGGTAACTTAGCTGGTAAATGAATTATTATTGAAAGTTTGGGCTGAATAGTAATAATTTTGTATATACAATGTAGATATGAATATTTTATGTATATACATTGTATACGTTTCTTACCCTTACCCATCACGTACCATTCCCTATTTCTTGTTTCTGGTAACTTAGCTGGTAAATGAATTATTATTGAAAGTTTGGGTTGTATGGATAATGGACATTACAAATTTCCATCTTTATTAAAAATACAATTTTCTTTCCCTGAAAATTAGTGTAGTTTTTTATGCTTTTATTCCAAGTCAGCTCAAGAGCTTTTTTTGAGTCTTGGTCAACTCTTACCCTCTAGCCTCCCACAGTCGTGCACAAGATCTAAAGTTTTATATGCTTACAGACTTGTATTATGTCTTCTTTTGAAGTGAAATATTCTTATCCCTTCTCTTGAGCATTGTGCTATTTTTGGGGCTGTATCACACAATCATCTCTTGGTTGTGGTTCATGTGTGGTAAACATTGCAAAGGATATTTAGGGGGGTGGTTAACATATTAGATTACCATTCAACTTTTATTAGCAGAGGATAATGTTGCAACCTATTTAGAGGTGATGACTGCATCGTAATGCCATTATGAATCAATACTGCTATATCGTTAGCATCTCATCCATTATTGTTATTCAATTTCTTCAACTTTTGAGCAATGAGGAAGTGCCTGCTAAAAATATTTGTGATTATTTCACCTGGTTTTATTTTTATCCTATTGCTAGATGCATGGTCTTGATTAAGGCGAAGATTGATGAATCTCATCAAAATCAGTGCATCTCAAAAGGTTATACATACCCACTACATACCATTAGAGGAATTAATGAAACAGCTAGGATCTGACCCGAATTGGAATTAATGAAATAGCTAGGGACTCGTGAAGAATTAATAGTATAACTATGAAAACCTTGCCAACCACTCCATGCGCGTCGACATTCCAGAATTACATCGCCCTCCCACGTAAACCTAAAATCTGCCCCTGGTAGCTTTGATTAAGAATTATTCTTTTCTTGGGATTTTCGGGTATTCTCCCTTAATTAATACTGAGACATGATTTTATCCATTTTTGTCAGCCAAAACATACTTTGAATGTCAATCTGTGCCCTTATCGTTTTTCCAGCAAAAATCAATTTTGGTTTCTATTTTCCTTAACATAGTCTTTATGATTAATATGTATTTAACGAGGCAGTATTAAATGAGTTCGAAATGAATATACACAATTGGATATCATGATGCATCACATCTAACCTTGTTTATGCATATTTAGTAAACACATTAAATATTACTCATCCTTTTTCTAGAAAAATTAATTACACTTACACTTTACAATGAAATTAGCACCTATATTTGCCCAAAGTCTCTCTTCCAACTGTGGAGCATAGGCCACATATTAGTCCATTAAAATTAATCCACCTTAATTACCAAAATTTTGGTGGGTGGTAATCGACTTAAGCTATCAAAATTATTGGGTCTTTAAGTGACACAAAATAAATAATTAACTTAAGGGAATAATGGTCAAATTTGCGTAGAAGTTTAAGTATAAACATATAAATTTAAGTTCAATTCCGTAAAACTTTAGTGTGAGAATTTTATAATAATTCTAACTCTATAATATAATGATTTTAACTTTAAACTTGGTGTTGGATTTTATTTTTAAAAATTTGGTTAATTATACACCAACTATATGTGAATATATAGTTTGGTTTATTGAGATTTTTAACATATAGTTTGGTTCATTGGTTCATTGGTTCATTTACAAAGTATTTATTTACATAGTATACAATTGTATTTGGAAAACATTACTTATTTTTTCAATAAGTAGGTGATTTATTTCTGATATAGTTTTTCTTAGCATAAAAGATGTTCTTATTCAATTTTTGAGAAATTTAGTTTATATTATGATAGTTATTAGTGAAATCCAATGGATTTAAATGAAATTCATAGGAACTTCCCTTCACCTCTAATGTATATAGGTTTTAAGAAAAATCATGGTTTGAAGAGCTATATTGCATCTGCATGTTTTAATTTGTTGTAGTTATTTTATGATTTTGGTTGAGTGGTCACCATGAAGGTTATTTATTCTACCTATTTCAATGAAGCCATTTGTGTGTTTACCTGTATTCTACACCCTTCTCCAAGTTTAGGTGGATGTATCCATATTTAATATGCAATAAATTGGATCTTTGATCATGAATAAGGTGCTTAGCACACATTTTGCATCTTTTCCAATTATCTTTTGTTTCCTCAAAACATTGAGAAATCAATTCAATGGCTAAGTAGTGAAATCGATTTGATGGCTACGTAATTTTTTTGGCAAACTAATTTTCCTTTTTTACAAATTTGTGACAGTACCAAAATTCTATAGTTTATTTAGCAATAGTTGTTACCAACTACCGTGACATTGCCACCTCGTGGTTGAAAAATGTACTTCTACTTGTGGCTATGCTAGTGTACATATAATTAAGCACCAATCATAGGTAACCATTTTGGTGCATCTAGATTTTAAAAAGAATCCATAAATAAAATATTAGGCATTCAAATACATAAAAGATGAAATGAAAAAATATATTTAAGAAATGTAAAAATATATTATATCTTTAATATTTTTTAATGGACGGTACCTCATAAACCTAGTTAACAGGATTGAATTATATACATCCATATCTCTCCTCTTTTACCAAAATAACAATTAAACCAATCATCTTCAAATACATCAATTTTCAAAAGCTACATACAAATAGCTCCTCCCCATAACAAGTGGCAATGTCGAGAACATTGCCACCACGTTACATTGTCACATGTTGTTGTAGGTTAACTTGAAAGCTTCATAAATATTAGCATCCCTACCTGTATCAAATCCTTCCATGATCAACAACAAATAAACAAAAATGGTTTGTTTTATATATCTATTTTTTTTTTAGGTTTTATTTAAACTTTAACCATGTAAATAGGTTTGGCACATGCCAACAATTATTTTCTTCCCAACATTCAGATTCCTTGCAGATATTCTGTAGTGATTCTACTATCAAAGTTGTCTAAGGCTTCTAGGAATAGGCAGAAAAACTACCCACAACATTTAGGTCATCACGGTACAAAAAAATCTCACGGACAATCATACTAAAACTATGAAAATCAACACTGTTGGACTGGCGCACAAAGTTGGCCCTCAAAATAGTGCATTCTTAAAGCTTCTTAAAAATCCAAATCCTCCTGGAACATGAAATCCCATCACCCAATTTCGATGAAAAGCAATAGGAACCTGAAAACAACTTAGGCAAAACAACCCTATATTGCAAATATCAAGAAGGAGAACAAAAAAATAGCAGTCAACATATCAAATGAACCTGATGTGCCTTGACAAGAATAGTGAGGCTGGTGCCATGCTTGATAGTAGTAGTACCATTCTCTTCTATCCAACATTTTAAAACATAGCTGAACCCACCTACACCGAGAACACTCTTTGGCCTAAAGTTCCTGGTGGCAGATTTCAGCTTATTGAATGTGAATTTCAACAACTGGGATGATATTCTTAATTACTCCTCTAGCCTTGGAGTAGTTGGAATGCTCTATGTACTGGCAGTGCTAATCGAAGGACCTATCTGGGAAGTTGGCAATGGTTTTCCACTATCATTGGGATTTTTGGTTTCAACTATGCATCAATGTGTCGTACAAATAAAACCCATCTATCAGTCAGCTTCTAAGGAATTCAAAAACTATAAATTCAATTGCAATTACAACTTTAAGAACAAACCCCTTTTAATGACATAATAATATATTGGAATTCACGAACCAAATTATAACTTAATACCAGCTATTGGAATTCACTGCTTTTATGAAGAAGAAAAAAAGGTATTGGAATTCACTGCTTTTATGAAGAAAACAAACACGTATTGTAGTCTAAACTATCAGTGACTTTATATTTTAAAGCATGGCTTCCAATTAAGTAAACATTCCCTATCTTTTAACCTTTCTCAATTAATAACCATAAGCATCTTATTGTAAAATTAGAACATAATGCCAGCTATTGGAAAAAAAGAGTATTGTAGTCTAAACTATATGTGACAATGGCGGCACCATCCTTCACATTAGTGATGCAACAATCAAGGCTGGTCCTTTTTCAGCAACCTGTGATGCAACAATCAAGGCTAGTACTTTTGCAACAACCTAGAATATGAAGACGATGTTAAGAATTTTTTTTTTCTAGGAAACTTCAGGAGAAGTTACAATAACCGTGATTTTCAGAGTTACTATTGAATTGGTAATTCTATGCATGATGCTACTTTGGGGGAAATGACCTTGGATCATGCTTGGTTTCTGTATTTCAACAAATTAAGAGCCCTTTCCTGTACAATGTCAATTATTTAGCCTTTGGGTGGTACCTTTCCCAGGAAAACATTTTAGTTCGTAATTTCTCAAACAAGTTTATTAAACCCTCTTCATCCCACATGCAACCCCACCCTAGGTTTTGTCGAGATTCTTCACTCCTCATAACAAGAAAATTATAATCTCATTACCAAGGATGAGAGAGTCGTGAAGGCTGATAACTGGTTAAAAGTGTACTCCCAACCAAAAAATATAAAAAAATGCTATAGTTTGTTTAACATACACATTCAGACTTCAAAGGTGGTTTCCAACTGAATTGGCATGAAAATGAGTTTTAACTGAGTTAAAATATATTATTTGCCTCATAATTGCAGTAAACAAGAACCCAATTTCCCATTATTCTTCTCTATTTCGTGCATCCACTTACAATTTCCCTGGAGGATGCAAGGCCAAATTGGACGCTTGTCAAAGCTGCCTGCGGAAACCAGGCGACTTCTTCCATCGTTCCAGTAAATGAAGTGACTGACTTCTTCACTCACTGGTATTCCAGTGACATCATGCCAGCAATCAAGTAAGCAACTGGTATTCCTCGTCTTCTAATTCTGTAGGTGAAAAGCAAGCAACCAAACAACAAAGTCAACAGAACATAAAAATAAAATGAAGATTGTGTGCGAAAAACATGAGAGCTGGTTGCTGCGTGGAAGTTGACATGCATGTGACTTGAAGTGTATTGTGGGTGGCATAGCAATCGAATCAGCAAAGTCTCAACAGAGTGGTTGTAGACTGTAGTTGCCTCTTGTTTAGCTCTTTCTGCTCTAGGAAGTTTTTCAGGCTGTTGTGATCTGTCTTAACCTTGAACCTGGCACCTACTAAGTACTGCCTGAACTTGGTTAGCGCATGGAGGATAGCTAACATATCTTTGTCATATATCGGATAATGGCACTCATAGTCTTTGAGCTTCTTGCTCTCAAATGTAATGGGGCGGTTGTTTTGCATCAAAACTGCCCCAATTCCCTCTCTTTAGGCATCACATTCTAACACAAAGGATTGAGAAAAGTCTGGTAAAGCTAATACTGGGCATGAACTCATTACCTCCTTCAATTTCTTGAATGTTTGTTGTGCTGCCTCCGACCAACTAAATGCTCCCTTCTTGGTAAGATCTGTGAGGGGTGTGGTCATCTGTGAGAATCCGCTGACATACCTCCTGTAGTAGGTGCAAAGGCCCTAAAAGCCCCTCAGTTCTGTCACATTTTTAGGTGTAGGCCAATCCAAAATTGCTTGAATCTTCTCTAAGTGCACCTAGACCACATTGGCCCCTATCACAAGTCCTAAGTACAACATCTTCTTCATGCCGAACTCACACTTGGAAATTTTGGCATATAGTGACTGCTCCTGTAGAATACCAAGTCCTTCATCAAGATGTCTCAAATGTTCTTCCCAAGTTCGACTGTATATCAATATGTCGTCGAAGAATACCAAAATATATTTACGCAACTGTGTCCTGAATATATGGTTCCTGCATGATTGGAAAGTAGTTGGCGCATTAGTGAGCCTAAATGTCATCACTAGAAACTCATAATGTTTGTAGTGGAAACAAAAAGCGGTCTTTGGAACATCCTGTTCCTTGACCCGAATCTGATGTTACCCTGAGCGGAGATCAATTTTGGAAAATTACTTTTCACCCTGTAGTTCATCCCTTAACTCATCAATCCTAGGGATGGGATACCTGTTCTTTATGGTCTTCTTATTGAGTGCCCTGTAATCAATGCACATGCGTAAGGTTCCATCCTTTTTATTCACTAGCACTACTAAAGATGCAAAGGGACTGGAGCTAGGTTTGATGTATACCAGCTTGAGTAGTTCCTTGATTGTACTCTTGATCTCATCTTTATACCTGTTGGGATGTCTGTAAGGAGTGGTGATAACTGCTTGGGTCCCCTCCTCTAACTCAATAATGTGCTCAAATCCCGTATCTAGAGGTTGACCTACCGGAAGGTCTCTGAATACTACCTTGTGCTTCTGTAGTAAGGCCTCTATATCTGCTGGATGTTGTGTGGCATCATCTGGTGGTTTCCTAAAGGTAACCATACACTCTGCAACCCACTCAATATCTCTCTGCTGGAGTACTGCCTCCATCCTATGTGATGTCACTGCTATGGGAGGATAGGTATTCATCCCTCTTAATACCACCTTCTGTCCTTCTGCTCCTGTAAACTCCATCTCCAAGGTCTGGTAATTTGTGGAATACTTCCCTATGGAATACAGCCACTGAAATCCTAGTACCACATTCATGTCAGGTACATCTACCACATAGAATGTCTCTATCACTGTATAATTCCCAAGCGTTACGTTTAATTTAGGAATCCTCTGACTACACTCCATGGTGTGACCTATTGCTGCTATCGAAAACCCATCAAAGCTCTTAGTCTGAATGTCTCTCTGTTTAACCCATGTAGCATCAATAAAGTTGTGGGATGCCCCACCATCTATCAGTACTCCCACTCTATGGCCCTGACGGTACCTCTGATCTGAAGAGTGTGGAATCTAGGAACCCCTTTCATGGTAGCAATGGTACCTCTTGAGGCCTATCCCTCAAAAACTATCTTTGTTGTCTCTCCCTGCTCTTGATCCTGGTAATTTTCATCCTCCTGACTATCAGAATAAGCCTCTATGTAGTAGGCCTTTCCTTGTTCTGAACATCTGTGACCTGGTATCCATGGTTCCTGGCAAGTGAAACATAACTTTTTTCTTCTAAGGTCCTGTCGGGTATCATTGTCCATCCATTCTTTCTTGGGCCATGGTTTCCTTTCTTTATCTTTAATAGGAACATTGGTCTTGGGAGGAAACCTATTTTTGGGCACTGCATCCTGTGAGTCTCTATTCTGTTTGATGGCATCTGCTAGGGTGGTGGGCCTATAAGACTTGACCCATCCCTGTAAGGGTTCAGTGAGAGCCTTAATGAACAACATAATCAACCTGCTCTCTGATATCTCTGTGACCATGACTGCTATCCTCTGAAACTCAGAAATAAAAGCATCTACACTCCCTGTCTACTTGAGCTATGCCAGCTCCCTAAAGTGTACCTCTGGATCCTTCCGATCAAACCACTCAATGAGCCTCTGTGTAAAATCTGTGTATGAGGTGATGGTGTTGTGATCCAGTGTCACTAACCCATGGTATGTGCTTCTCTGTCCAAATGCAAAGTAGCCAATTTAATGGCATCTGTCTCAATCATGGGGTTGAGCTGGAAGTATGTATCCAACTTCTACACCCAATTCCTAGCTGGGCCACCCCGGTGCCCTCAAAGGTAGGGATAGTCAGTTTCCTTACGGTGCGCTGTAACTCATAGCTTTGGGTGAATGGCCTATTGTAAGCTTTGGGTTTTTTCTTACTTTTAAAGTGGCAGAAGTTAGTGAAGGTCATGGCTGAATGGAATTCCTCTCCTAAAGTCCTATATTGTCTTAGATAGGAACTCGTGGGTTCTTCTGGTTCTGCTCATGCTAGAGGCACTGCAGCCGGACTATCTAAGAATTGAGGCATGGTAGGTCAGAAATGATTGTATATATGGGGATGGCTTTGCATGTTGGTATGTAAGTGCTCCCTACTACTGCTGGTGGATACCCTATCACTGTTTGGAAATAAGGGACTGTGTGGGGTGGGTACATTCTTCTCAGTCATTTGCCTAAAGGTGCTCATCATTTCTTTTTTCCTAGTGGTGAGTTATTTTATGGCTGATATGAGACTATTGAAAGCTATTTTATCATCATTGGCCATTGTTTCTTTGCCTTTTTCAAACTGATACTCTCTGTTCCCCAAATCTATGTCCTCTAACTCCTCTTCTCTATCTCTATACCTCTATCTCTTGTGAGTAATGTTGTATGGGTCTCCTGGATTCATTTATAATTTTGCATGTCCACAGCTGGCCAGGAAAATAGCTCTGATACCACTGTAATATCCCAAATTGATATTTTCCTGTTTATTTGTATACTGTAGATGGCTAATAGACTTACTCCTTAATCAAACAGGAAAGCAAACCCTGAACTTTGCATGCATGCAGTTGAATGCAAATATGTGCCCTAGAAAAATACTGAGATGCTATAAAATAGGAGAAATCAATGCATGTACATACCGGGATATAGATTAGCTGATGGTGAAGATACGTGTCCCAGCATGCAAGGATTTTGCTGGAGGAATAAGGAGATACACCAAATCATCCTCCACAGGTGAATGCGCCCTCCTCTCAAACTATATAAGCTCCAAAATAATAAATAAGCTACTGCTAGAAGCCCAGATGATGTGCACTAGGGTTATAATACCCCTTTGATGATGATGGAAGTAGCTTGCGGAAGTTCTGAACCCTGTAGGTAGGAAAACAAATTGCTTTGTCTCTAATCACGCTGACACGGTGTGACGATGAAACCCTCTGGTTGGATGAATAATCAACCTCCCAAAATAACTGTTGAATGTAACCTGATGATGAACTAGTGCTAAACCTGGATGATCCAACCTAATGATGAACTAGGGAAAATAGATTTCGCTGCCGAAATACACCAGTTAGCTGAGCATGCGCTCAACCCCGACTTAGCTTGCCGAGCTCTCCAATTCGACTCCACAAATCAATTATCACATAAGTCCCTTCTCCATTCACTTTATCTTTCTTTTATAACTCTCAATTGCGAAAACACTAACTTTTGACCTAATTAGGTCACTTTATCTTCTCATTTGCAGTTGACTTGCATGTATGCGCATGGAGACTTAATTGGGTGCATGCATCATTAAATAATGCCCGGGTGTCATGCATGCACGTGGCCTTTGGCTCTAGTGGCCCTCTTCGACCCAATGGTGATATAATATTGATGCCCTAGATCTTCTATATATGGCATCAGTGTTCGACTGATTACTTGACTGTCAATACCCGCTCGAACCTATAGGAATCACATAGGTTAGCGGGTTGGTCCTCAATGCCTAAGCAGAAGAGGACATTACAACATACTTTTGTCGTTTGTCTATTGGTTAAGAAGTCTATGAAACCGATTTGACAGGGTCAATTGGTAAATGTTTCCGTGATAAAGTTGAAATGACTTGTACTTTGAGAGGAAGCATCATTTTTTACCATGCTATTATATGCATATGAATACTATTTCTTAGATTTTAAGATCTAGTTTCATAGTTTACACCCTTTTATATATGAGTCTCACATCTCTATGATAGTAGGAGTCTTATCTAGGTGGTATATTGCAGGCCTACAATAATTTTATGTTACAAAATGTAACTTTACTTTTTGTTTGTTAAGTAATAATGGTCCTTAAATTGGATTTTTTTTGCTACAAAGGATAATTCCAGCTACAAACACATTTGGATAATTTTTAGAACATTATTGACTCAAATTTTCAGTGTATTTGTCACTTACTCGATGATTAAGCACTCTTGGAAATGCTTATCATTTGTGAAAGACACACACACACACACACATATTTATGGTCTAGTGGATTCATAGACTCTCATTACTAAGTGTAACAAGAGACACGAGGTGGCAATGTACCCGACATTGCTTCCGTGATAGCTAGTGGTTTGCAATTGCCTATGGAAAAAAATAAAACTCAATAAAAATAGATTAAATTTTGTTACAGCCTACTTCAAACTCAATAAAAATAGAATAAATGTTGTTATAGCCTACTTAGGCATCCTTTTGAGGATGGTAGAGATTTGACTTCTTAGAAGATTCTAGACTCAAGTTCTATTTCAATGGATCCAAAGTGAGGATGAGCTTTACCAGCTATGGGAGAATGACTACTACATCTCAAATAGGCCATGAAGGACATCAAGACAAGCCTAAATACAGAGTGGGGATGAACCATTTTTTATTAGCTAAATGATAAATTGTTGATGCTTGTTGGGTGGTTAAGCTAATTCCTTTAGTATCAGAGTATCAGAATTCGAAAGTAACTTCTCCCTCTAAAATGGTACCCACCTCTCTCTTGGAGTTGCACATTTGGGCTTGAAAAGTAAGTTATCCTCTAAAGGAAGGGTAGAAAGGCAATGAAAGTGAGGGCAGTACTCCATATTTGAATAATGCTAAGCCAATATAAGAAAAAGAAGAAATTAAAAGAAAGCAAAACCTTCCTCATTGAAGGAAAATTCACGACCTACCCTTCAATCAAATAGAAAAGTTTTAGTAAAGTAAGACAACAATTTCCATTATTACATATATCATAATAACCACTTATGTAAGTATACACTTATCTTAAAAAAAACCTATTAATAAAAATTAATAACATTTTAAATTTTTTTTTATCATGAAAATAAGTTCCACCTAATTATTTGCCCCTTTTTGAAACGGTTTCTTAAGATTTTCAATAGTATTTTGACGGGAGGCATATGCCCGTCAAATTCCAAGCCTTCCTCAATAACTTGAGTTAAAATGAAAATTTCATTACATGAAATAGACATTACATAGATTATTTTAACAGACTTATCAAATATAAAAACCATATGGACTTTATGTAACAATTCTATACATATATATTTAAAAAAAACACACATGTATAGTAAAAATATGTAAATTAAAAATTATTTTACCTCTTACTCAAATATACTATGATATGATAAAAATATTTATATTTTGAAATTTCAAATTAAAAATAAATATAATTCTAGTATATTTAGACATTGCAAGATATTTTATCATTTTCTAAAATTTTGTTTTACTATACCATTAAGTAGTCAAAATAAACATAAAACTATAAAAATTTCAAAAAAATTCAGTGGCTATTTTTGATGTGTCATTCATGACAGTTGAAGGTAGATGGGCAATCTGAGAGCATGAAATCGTCATTAGGAGAGAAGTGACCCCATCTCACTCAACCTAATCAATTTGGAAAAATAAAAAAATATAAGTGAAGGCGTTACAAACAATGTGAGTGTCGACCCCATTTCACTCAACCTAATCAATTTGGAAAAATAAAAAAATATAAGTGAAGGCTTTACAAACAATTTCAATGTTACACCTGCATGACATTAAAACAAATGGCATGACAATGCCAATGTTACACTTTTTTTTTTTATGAAATCAAATTTGCGTATATTTGATAGTAAGACAATAAATTCCATTAACCTAGGCAATAACTTCCATTATCCTTAGTCAACTAAACTAGGCCATAGCGAATTCTATAGTAAATCTAATCACATTAAGAATTTAAAGATTAATTCTTCAAACCCTAAAATAAAATTTATCAATATAAATACCATAATACCATGAATTAACCAATACCATATGCCTATAAACCACTGAAAGATAAACTCATTACTACTAAAATCTAATTATTTTTTTAACTATCTTTCGGTGGCCTTTATTGACGAGATAAACAAGTGCTTAGCTGTGAATATCGCATCGACACTGGGCCGCTTCATCGACGAAGGAGACGACGATATTTTTTTGGATAAAACAAGATTGAAAAATGCAATCTAGCTGTAATATTGTATATACTGACAATTCCATGATCAATCTTGTACGCTGTCAGATTGCTAGGACTTAGGATGAATACGTTAGAAGAGATAAATAAATCCATGGTTAGAGGAAAACTATGGGGCTTCTCTCAGTCTCTTCAATATTTGCGTTAGAGAGTGGGGAGAAAGTTGAGTCCATATAAATTTTCTGGGGTTGGAATCGGTATATAAGTGATATATCCATTGAGTTCTTTGAGGTGAAAGAGAAGAGAGTTTCTATTTGGACACCTGCGGCGACATGGTGCAAAGGCAAGACGAGAAATCGAAATGAAATCCAATGCAGAGAATTGTGCGTCACTGGAGGTGGGGAAGTGGCAATCCAAGAAATCCAATGTACAGAGTTGGGGAAGTGGCAGTCCAAGAAATCCAATGTACAGAGTTGTGTGCTGCCTTACACACAACGCTTTTTGTATGAAATCAATCAAATTTGAGTATATTTTAAAGCATGGCTTCAAGTTGAGTAATCCTCTCATGCACGTTTAACCTTTCTCAATAAATAACTACCACTATAAACATCTTATAGTAAAATCAGAACTTAATACTAGGTATTGGGATTCAGTGTCTTTATGAATAAAAAGGCGTATTGTAGTCTAAACTATCTGATGACACCATACAGTATAATTTAAAGAATGGCTTCCAATTAAGTAATCATCGGACTATGAGCGTTTAAACTTTGTCAATAATAACTCTAATCATCTTATTGTAAAATTAGAACTTAATACCAGCTATTGGAATTCATTGCCTTTATGGAAAAAAACGCATATAGTAGTCTAAACTATATGTGACAATGGCATCACCATCCTTCACATTAGTGCTGCAACAAGCAAGGCTGGTCCTTTTTCAAGATGATGACGTTAAGAAATTTAAATTTCTAGGAAACTTCATGAGAAGTTACAATAACCGTGATTTTTAGAGTTACCGTGGAATTGGTAATTCTCTTGAATTAGCAATTCTCTGCATGACACTACTTTGGGGAAATGAACCTGGATTATGCCTGGTTTTTGTCTTTCAACAAAAGATCCCCTTCCTTTCCATTACAATTTCAATTATTTAGCCGGTGGTTGGGTGGTAACTTTCCCAGGAAAATAGTTCATTTCGTGAGTTGCTCAAACAAGTTTATTAAACCCTCTTCATCCCATCCCACCCCACCTCATGTTTTGTCGAGAATCTTCAATGCTCAGAACAAGAAAATTATAAGCTCATTAGCAAGGATGAGAGAGTCGTTAAAGCTGATAACTGGTTAAAAGTGTACTCCCAACCAAAAAAAGTAAAAACAAGTGCTATATTTTGTTTAACTTGAATAGCATACATACACATTCTTTACATTTAGAGTTCAAAGGTGGTTTCCAACTGAATTGGCATGAAAATGGGTTTTAACCGAGTTAAAATAGATTATTTGCCTCAGAATTGATTTGTAAACAAGGACCCCATTGCCCATTATTCTTCTCTATTTCGTGCACCTTGTTACACTTACAATTTCTCTAGACGATGCTGCAAGGCCAAACTGGACGCCTGTCAAAGTTGCCTCCTGCGGGAACCGCGCAACTTCTTCCATTGCACCAATAAACGAGGAGACTGACTACTTCTGCTTCACTCACCGACCTTCCTTCCCTCATCTTTATTTAAAATAGGATGAGAATCCCTGTTTTAAAATACAATGTCACCTGATTCTTCTCATCTATCCTCCGACTGTCAATTGAATATGTTAGAAGGAATTTGGCATTTTGATTGACAATTGGATGCTCTATTATTGATACTCCATACTTGAGGATTAACGAATCACGATAGAATGATCTCAGTGGCATTGTCAAGTGCATTGGTGAAGAGATTAAGAGGAACACTTAGAACAATATTTTTGGATGCTCTAAAATGATTTGCAATGACACAAAAACGTACCATATAGGTTGCTATTACACCAAGGATCAAGATCCCTATAAAATTCCCCAATGTTGACAGTGATGAGTTATGTTCAATATACTTGATTAATTGATGATGAAAACGAGCACGGAGATAAACATTTCCTTTATATTTTTGTAATTGACTTGTGCGTATTCTACGAAGCACTTGGTATGACTGATACCTTGACATTTGAGGCAGGTAGGTGTTTGATATTCATCGCTGCTTGCACAACTGATAAGCTCAACATTTGGCTTTAGTTTATATGCATGAGTCTCATCCAACCAACATTTATAATGGTAAAACCTTTTACAGTTCTTCATCTAAGCACCAAGAAACCCATCTTATGTACCTGTGGCTTTGTTTTTACGGGATTTAAAACTTGGATGTTTGGAAAGAATGTTTATGTTGGACTTTAGGCTTAAACGCTTGCTGTAAATGCTTTCAGAGGTGAAGACTATTTATTTGAAATTGACGTGTCTAGGGTACTTTTTGTATTTGACACTTCAAAAACAATAGAATTCTGTAGTTGAAAAGAAAACAACCAAACAATGAAGCTAGCGGAACAGAAGAAGAAAATGAAGATTGTGTGCGAGAAACATAAATAGGAGAGCTGGTCATGGTCGTGCCGCTCCCTCCTATATGGACTCGGGTATAGAATGGCTCACCATTTCTTTTCAATAGATGCGTGGCAGTTGACATGTGCCTCACTTGAAGTGTGTCGTGGGGGTGTTGCTTGGGAAGGGAGGGAAAATGTGTGTATGGTATACAAATATGTTTTCTTCGACATGTTGCACTATTTGCAAAGAATTTTCACGGCTTGAATTGAACGCATTTAGCATGGAACAAGATACAAGATACCAACCTCTCGATGGCAATAAGTTTTTCAAAGCTCAGAGATTGAATGTCAATTCATGGCCATCGCCATTCCATTCATATATTAAAAAAAAACTAACACTGTAACAACAATCTTCCCACTGTATTTTCGTCCACACAGGGTAGGATATTTGGCACAAAATGATCATTTTATGCTTACGCAATCTTGCCGCCGCGTCTTAGGGCACAAATTCCCAGTCCTACGTCTCCTATATAAACCAATAGGAAGCAAGATAAATCAAAATTTAAATAATTTCCCAAAAATAATTGATACAAACTATAGCAAAAATTATATGTTTATGTTAAAGTTATTACAAATTACTCCAAATAATTGGCTTGAGCAATTCATATATATCCCCTTGTCAGAGACATAATGATGAAACAAGTTTAATAAAGAATCACTTCTTTGCTACCATATTTTTATGTTTGTTAAATTTTTATGAAGTTGTTTTGTTTACATTTTTTTATTTTTAGTTATGATTTACTATGTGGATTTTGTTAACATTGTACATGTAGCATTTGGAAATTTTTCTACAATTTGCTAGTTATAAATATGCTCTCGAGCGACAAGGAGAATTATATATATATATATATATATATCGAGGTTGTTATATAAATTATTATTTTTTATTTATTTTGTAGATTAATTTAATTAGTTTTTGTTGTATGTGGCTCACTCGATTCTTTATGAAGGTTGAGTGACATAGTTGTGGATTTGTTCATTCATGTTTACTCTTTGTCTAGCCAACTTAGATGTTGAAATAGTTGATCAAGGTACATTTAATTTTCCTTATCAACATATTTTTCATGGCCATACTAGGGAATTAATCAATATCAATAATCCTTGAGTGTGAAGTATTGCGAAGTATTAGTAGTCTATACGTAGTGTATACATGAGACAATAATTATTTATATATCGTTGTTTCCTTGATCAAGAGCCTAATTTGAGTCTTTTTCTTTGTTACAGAAACACAAATACCAAGTCATCCACGAAAATTGACAAAATTTGACTCAATGACTAATAGTTGGGTAGTTGAAGCCTTGAAATACAAGATCTGAGTGCTCCAGACACAAAGAAAACACAAAAGCAGAATCGAACCCGCGATCTATCAATGAAGGGACCACAAAAGTTTGTTACAAATGCTCAGACCATGCTTGTGTTTAGAAGAGAGTTTAGAAGGAATATAAGGAAAAGGTCCACTACGATACCGTGAGCATAAAGGATAGAGAGAATTAAAGGCTCGGAAAGCGATGTAGTGAGAGAGGAAATACAAAAATATCGGATATATGATGCAACAGAGCCTACGCTACTGGAAATGGACGTAGAGAGAGAATCCAATGGAGGACGAAGAAGATGATGGAGGAAGGAGATTATGTTCCATGTCCATTTAGTGTGACGAGATTCTTACACGTGTCACTGGTTTCAACTGACATGGATCCCACCAATTTAATTAGTGAAGGTGCTAAGGTCATGTCCAAATTAGCCTATAAAAACTATAATTCTATGCCAAGGTCATGCAAATTAGCCTTATAATTAACATTATATGCCAAGGTCATGTCCAAATTAACATATAGCCGGGTTGTATTAATTTAATTTTGTTAATATAGGGACGTGTAAATATATATTATATATATGTTAGAATTTAGTAAAATATACAAATTCATTATCAAATTTGTATTTTTTTCATTGTCGGAGTGACAATTAAAAATTACCAAATAAACGACCAATTGTTATGCGGTATTTTTTGGTCTCCCGTGACCAAATTTGGTCATTATATCTTGGTCGTTTTTAGTTGGTTTTTATTAGGCGACCAAAAGTGGTCATTTATCTTGCTCTTTTTTAGTTAGCTCATTTAAATTTTTCAAATTTGGACATTTATCCCTTGAAAAAAACTGTTGTGACCAATTTTTTTGGTCTCCTAGTCACTAATCTCTCATTTTACACTAGTGATACATATGATGTATGAATGAGGGTTTCTCACTTGAGTATCACTGCATATTCACTTACATAATAAATAAATGTGGTGTAAATGAATTAAGATAAAATTATTATATCTCAATCATTTTAAGCTTTCTTTGTGTTTAAAAAATTAGGGTTTAAGATAGACATATGTTGGTTTTAAATATTTTTAGTTTTATTTAAAATTTAAAAATAATCCATATATATTGTCTAAAAACCATTATTTTAATTTATGTGTAATTCGTCTACATGAACAAATATCATGTAAAAATGGGAACTTTTAAATTATATAAACAAGAAACCTTCCAAGGAAGTCCCACATTTTAAAAGATGGAAGAGAATTCATTACTCAAATAAAGCATGCAATTTTGAATTATATGAATATAAGAGACCTTCTAAGAAAGTTTTACCTTTTTTGAAAAGTGGAATAGTACTTATCCTTAAATTTTATGATTTAGTCACTTCATTAGTTGAAACAAGTAAATATGCTAGGAAGTAGCTAATCCTATAAAAGTGAATCAATTCTAAGTTGAATGTAAAAATTGAGAAAGTAAATAAGAAGTCATCTAGAAACTTAAAAAAAAAAAACTAAAATTCATGATATCAATAAGTAATTGTCTTTATAAGAGCATTGCAATATAAATATGTAGTATTCTCATATCAAAACAAAACCATCCTTTCATTTTTCTATGTTTTTTAAACAAAAGTCAACACTAACATGTGATGTTACCTACATAGCAATTTTAGAAAATTTCATAAATAATGTTTTTACTTTTGTGCCTTAAAATAAAGTTGTTCTCTAGGATATATTTCCCATCAATAACCTATTTCTCCGAAATATAGAATGATACGTGATATATAAAAACTCTAAAATTTATTTTTAATTTTCAAAAAATTCAATAATAAATTATTTTTTAGAAAAAATTAAAAGATTTATTAAAAAATTGTAGCAAAGTCAAAGCATCTCAACTTATAAATGAAAAATATACTCCCTAAGTTTACATGGACTAATAAAGAACTTGAATTTATTTCAACTTACTAATGAAAAATATACTCCCTAAGTTTGCATTGACCAATAAAGAACTTAATTTTAAATAATATAGATAACGAGTTTCAAGCAAGCTCCACCTTTTAAAAATAGAATATTTTTTTGTCCTTGAAGTTGATGACTTCTTAGTTGAAATAAAACACCCAATTTAGAATGATATAAGCAAGGACCTTCGACCTTTTGAATTTTTATGACTCAATGATTCATTAATCCAAATAAATATGTAAATCTTGAATGGTATAAAAGGACCTTCTAAGCAAGTTCCATAACTTTTAATAATATAAACACTTTTAATAATATAAACATATTTTCCTCAAAAGTTTACGTGTTAGTAACACATTATTGAAATAAAACACACAATCTTTAATGATATAAAAAAATCCTTAAAACCATATCTTACATTTGTCAACAAAGTTTATGACTCGTTATTAGTGCAAACTTCCTTCGAGATGCACCTTCGCTACTCTGTATCTACTTGATCTCGGGAATATAAAGTACCCACGAGCTGCGCCTTTGCCACTTACTTTGTGTCTCTATATATATTAATACTTTGCCAAATCGTTTGAAAACAAAATGCACAGAAATATGGTTGACTTCTTAGTTCCTTGTTTCATTCAACTATTCATTCTCATACCTGTTGAAGATCCCCTTCTCTTTTATTATTAAATTGTATTTCAAAATGGAGATCTAAGAAGTTCTTGGCAAGTTTTTTGCGTACTTCCTGTCAACTCACTTTTGAGTCTCTATCATCAGGATATTACCGGTCGAGTACATCATTCAAATTTGAACGCTTCCCAACCTTTCCAGAGGGTTCCAGACCTAGAAGTGTAAAGTTAAAATTGCCCTTCAAAAATAATTAAAATCCTGAATTTTACCCTTCCAATTAAGGACATAATTTATATCAACATTTCAAAAGAAGGGCAACATTTGAAATTACCTATCCATATAAATTTCTTAGTATGTTGAAATTCCTATGCTATAAAGTTTGACTCGTTGTTCAAAATATTGGAAATATCATAAATTATAATCTCTTACTCACTCACGTCACATGGAAGCATTGCTCAGTTGTGCAATATGACGAGTGATGACTAACGACTACACGGAACTAGCCACAAGGATGTGACTCTGACTCTTGAGTCACTTAGGGATATGATCGAAGGTGTGACAATATTTCATCGATTGCAACTATAACAACAAAGAACCACTATTAGTCTACTACTAAGCTTGAAACAAGCCCAAAACTTTGTGCAGTAGTGTGCCTATTGCCAATGTGAGCCTGGATACCAATGTCCACTGATTTTTTTTCAAAATGAAATTAAAATGATCGGTTTGATGAGTCCTTTTCTGCAATACTTCATTTCTTGCATGAATGTCATGGACTCATGACAACTCTAAACAACACTCGATGAATGCAACTACAAATAATGACATGCATATAAGATCACACACCGTGTAGAGGTCGATTTATGCATTGATAAGAGAGGTGGCATTGGGCACACAATATGGAGAAAAAATGAGTTAGAAATAACATTTGGGCCAAAGCACCACAATGGTTATTAATAAAATTAAAGAAAAATGCTCAAGAATGGTCTCCAATTTGATGGGTGGCATGATCATGATGTAATCTCCCTCCATCATTTTGAACGTTTGTGGTTTCTCACTGCATTTGTCCTTGGCGCTCGCCACCAAAATATGTATAAAAATTACATGTCTTTACATCCTCTTTATTAAAATCCTCATCCCATACTCATAGATAAGGATTATTATGGAGACACATTCTCACCTTATAATATCAATTGGGTCAATGCACAAAAACAACCATAAAACATCAAATGTGTCAAGATGCAAAGAGTAAGAGACAACTATAAGTAAGTATTATATTCAATTTAAACCATATAAGTCTTTAATTAACACTTTCAATCAAGATTTGACACGTTGGATTGCTTTGATCTTCTTATCACTCCTTATCAATGTGATTGCAAGGCACTCATTGAAGGTGAAGTGCAAAATTTTATGTCTTCTTCCTCATTCTCATGCATTTTGGTAAGACAATAAGGAGGTTAGTGGCCCGCATCAACATGGAAAATGGTTTAGACATAGAGGTAGATCCATTAATCATTTTCATTAAATAACTTAAATTTCCAACCAATGATTGTCGATTTCCAAATCGTGGATTGGTACAAAACATAGCAAATTTTAGAGCCTCGAGCTCTTAATTATTCACACATAGAACTTTCTCAAATCCAATCACTATCAAACTTCTTTTGGTGTTATGATTCAATTTAAAAGGAAGACTGTCGAGACTCGGACATGCAGTGAGTTGCAAGTCTTTAGTTGACTTAAGATTGATTCCATTGTTGCTTCATCCCATACTTGTATGTTGTTGTGGCAAGTGTTGAACAACAAAATTTGATGCCCCGACCTCGATTGTGCTAGCGTTGCTAACCTGTTTGGTATGTAGGATTTTTTTTTTAATGTTTTCTGAGATATGTATTGTTTTTTCTTAGATACCCAATGGCCATCATTCTTACATCTCTGAGGCTTGGATGGCTTCCCTCTCTCTATTTCGAATTAAGTTTTTGGTAACTTTTATATGTATTTTTTGTTTGTAGGTTTATTATACCACCGGTTTGCTTAGCAGCTTCCGCAGTAAGTAATTCTCTCATGGTTCTATTTTTTTTAAGACTATCTAATTACATTTTCCTATACTATGCATAAGATCATGTAGATGCCCCAATATGGTTATTGCATAGTCTAAGTAGTTTTTATGTATATGAAGTGTGCTCCAACTCAGAAAAATACAAAAATACAATAGATTAGTTGTTATTTTATTGAAGTATAAAATTAATGTTACAAATACGTCAAATTGATGTGTTTAAATTATGTTTTATTGAAAAGTTATCATATGTAGATATTAGGGATTGCTCTCCTAAAAATTAGGAAGGGCACTATTTGTTTTTTGCATTTTAAGGGAAGGGTTTAATTAAATTAAACTTGTCAATTAAAACACAATTATTTATATTTCCCTTCATCTTTGAAGGGCTCAAACAATAAATTCTCTTCCAATTGAAATTAAGACCCATCCTTCAAATTTGATCACTGGTCGATTACAACCCCGCAGTGAATTCCCCACAATTTTCTCCTTACCTCCTCTTCCTTATTTTGAGTATCTACCGTATAGATATTAAAGGTCGAGTAATCAAGTTTCAAGACTGATTTCTTGAGGCATGACACTCAATGTTGAAAATGCTGCAATAGGTAAATCCCTAGAAAGCATCTGTTATCAAGGAAGAGGAGGAGAAACCATTGAAAGTTGGTTTCACCATTTGAAAGTGGTGAAACCATTGAAAGCATCCCTGTAGTGTCTTGCATTAACAAATCTCTTCGAAACAAGATAAGATTCCTTTGGTGGGAAATTATGTAAACAAAACATGGTTGTCGACTCACAAAAATAGGGTTACGGAACCTTAATCTCTTTGGATGATATAATTGTCAAAATTGTTGTAAATTAAAATACTAGAAAGTGAGAGTTGTGCCTGGCAATTTCAATTTTTTGTGTAACTATCCTGCCTCTTACAGGTTTCATACCCACTACACATCATCTATGGTACTGGTATACAATAAATGAAATGAAGTTTTATATTTTATAGTTTCTTATTTTTTTCACCTAACAAGATCATAATATATATACATAATGAAATTTATTTCCCTTCTCTTTTATTATTGAATTAAGTTTTTATATGGAGAAGACAAAAGTTCATCACAATTTACTACTTCCCTCCTATCACTGCAATTTCAAGCATCCACCATCCAAATATTATCAGTCGAGTACAACTAAAGCATATAGGACACTCCCTACGGAAATATTTACCATGATCACGGGATATGACTTCTTTGGTTGGACCTAGACATATGATGTATGGATGAGGGTATCTCAGTCCAACATCACCACATATTCACTTTTACATAAATAAGGTGTACAAAAATTAGGATAAAAATTATTATATCTTAATCACTTTAACCTTTCTTAGTGTTTGATAAATTTGAGTGTTAAGATAGATCCATCTTGTTTTCATTTATTTTTTATTATTTAAAATTTAAAAATAATCCACATATATTGTAGAATAACTTTATTTTAATTTATGTATATAACAACATATCCAATGTAAAAGGAACTTTTGAATGATATAAACAAGAGACCTTCCAAGCAGGTTACACATTTTGAAAAATGGAAATCATCGTTCAAATAAAGCATACAATTTTAAATGATATGAATATAAGAGACCTTTTAAGCAAGTGCTACCTTTTGAAAAGGGGAATAGTACTTGAAGTTTATTATTTAGTGACTCATTAGTTGAAACAAGTGAATATGCTAGGAAGTGGCTAATTCTAGCATATAAGTGGAATATGATTTAATTCCAAGTCGATATTAAAAATTGAGAAAGTAAATAATAAGTTAACTATAAACATTAAAAAAATAGAATTTATTTATATTTAAAAAAATAGAATTTGTTATATAAATAAGTAATTGTTTTTATAAGAATATTGTAATATAAATATGTAGTATAGTCATATAAAAACCAAAACATCATATCCTTTTTTAATGTTTTTGTAAAGAAAAGTCAATAATAACATGTGATGTTAGCTATATAGCAGTTTCATAAAATTTCATAAATAATGTTTTTATTTTTGTTCTTTATAATAAAGTTAATTTCTAAAATGTATGTCTCATCAATAACCCCTTTCTCTGGAATATAAAATGACATGATATATAAAAAATGTAAAATATATTTTTAATTTAAAAAAATTCAATTCAAAAAATTAATTTTTATAATACATTGGAAGGATTTATTAAAACGATTGTAGCAAAGTCAAAGCACTTTGAATTACAAATGAAAACCGTACTCCCTAAGTTTGCATGGACTAATAAAGAACTCAACTCTAAACAAGGGCTACGTGGTAGCTATTCTCTGCCCCTTAGTTTAGGGAAAGCTAAAATAAAAATATATGAACTTGTTAACATAAAATAATATATATATTGTGTATTTTTTTATCTTTCCATGACTCTCTTGCCTGATTGATGGAGTGCATTAACTAATGACATGGACGTAATTAGTAATATAAATAAATAAATAATAAGTTAACTATAAACATTAAAAAAATAAATTTGTTAACTATAAACATTAAAAAAAAAGAATTTGTTATATAAATAAGTAATTGTTTTTATAGGAAAATTGTAATATAAATATGTAGTATGGTCATATAAAAACCAAATCATCATATCATTTTTTTTATGTCTTTGTAAAGAAAAGTCAACAATAACATGTGATGTTAGCTACATAGCAGTTTCATAAAATTTCATAAATATTGTTTTTATTTTTGTTCTTTATAATAAAGTTAATTTCTAAAATTTATGTCTCATCAATAACCCTTTTCTTACAGTACCCATTGCGTACCATTTCCTGTTTCTTACAGTACCCAACGCGTACCATTTCCTGTTTCTTGTTTCTGGTAACTTAACGGGTAAATGAATTATAATTGAAAGTTTGGGTTGAATGGTAATAATTTTGTATATACAATGTAGATATGAATATTTTATGTATATACATTGTATATGTTTCTTACCCTTACCCATCGCGTACCATTCCGTGTTTCTTGTTTCTGGTAACTTAGCTGGTGAATGAATTATTATTGAAAGTTTGGGTTGTATGGATAATGGACATTACAAAATTACATCTTTATTAAAAATACAATTTTCTTCCCCTAAAAATTAGTGTAGTTTTTTATGCTTTTATTCCAAGTCAGCTCAAGAGATTTTTTTTGAGTCTTGGTCAACTCTTACCCTCCATCTTCCCATAGTCATGCACAAAATCTAAAGTTTTATATGCTTACAGACTTGTATTATGTCTTCTTTTGAGGTGAAATATTCGTATACCTTCTCTTAAGCATTGTGCTATTTTTGGGGCTGTATCACACAATCATCTCTTGGTTGTGGTTCATGTGCGGTAAACATTGCAAAGGAGATTTAGGGGGTGGTTAACATATTAGATTACCATTCAACTTTTATTAGCAGAGGATAATGTTGCAACATATTTAGGGGTGATGATTGCATTGTAATGCCATTATGAATCAATACTGCTATATTGTTAGCATCTCATCCGTTATTGTTATTCGATTTCTTCAACTTTTGAGCAATGAGGAAGTGCCTGCTAAAAAGATTTGTGATTATTCCACCTGGTTTTATTTTATGCTATTGCAAGATGCATGGTCTTGATTAAGGTGAAGATTGATGAATCTCATCAAAATTAGTGCATCTCAAAAGGTTATACATACCATTAGAGGAATTAATGAAATAGCTAGGATCTAACCCAAACTGGAATTAATGAAATAGCTAGGGACTTGTGAAGAATTAATAGTATAACTATGAAAACCTTGCCAACCACTCCAAGCCCGTCAACGTTCCAGAATTACATCGCCCTCCCACATAAACCTAAAATCTATCCCCGGTAGCTTTGATTAATAATTATTCTTTTCTTGGGATTTTCGGGTATTCTCTCTTAATTAATACTGAGACATGATTTTATCCATTTTTGTCAGCCAAATCATACTTTCAATGTTAATCTGTGCCCTTATCATTTTTCCAGCAAAAATCAAATTTGGTTTCTATTTTCCTTAACATAGTCTTTACGATTAATATGTATTTAACGAGGCAATATTAAATGAGTTTGAAATGAATTTACACTATTGGATATCATGATGCATCACATTTAACTTTGTTTATGCATATTTAGTAAACGCATTAAATATTACTCACCCTTTTTCCAGAAAAATTAATAACACTTACCCTTTACAATGAAATTAGCACCTAGCTTTGCCCAAAGTCTATCTTCCAACTATGGAGCATAGGCCACATATTAGGCCATTAAAATTAATCCATTTTAACTACCGAAATTTTGGTGGGTGGTAATTGACTTAAGCTATCAAAATTATCGGGTCTTTGAGTGACACAAAATAAATAATTAACTTAAGGGAATAATGGTCAAATTTGCGTTGAAGTTTAAGTATAAAGATATAAATTTAAGTTCAATTCCGTAAAACTATAGTGTGAGAATTTTATAATAATTTTAACTCTATAATATAATGATTTTAACTTTAAACTTGGTGTTGGATTTTATTTTTAAAAATTTGGTTCATTATACACCAACTATATGTGAATATATAGTTTGGTTTATTGAGATTTTTAACATATAGTTTGGTTCATTCGTTCATTTACAAAGTATTTATTTACATAGTATACAATCGTATTTGGAAAATATTACTTATTTTTTCAATAAGTAGGTGATTTATTTCTGATATAGTTTTTCTTAGCATAACAGATGTTCTTATTCAATTTTTGAGAAATTTAGTTTATATAATGATAGTTATTAGTGAAATCCAATGGATTTAAATGAAATTCATAGGAATTTCCCTTCACCTCTCTTGTATATAGGTTTTAAGAAAAATCATGGTTTGAAGGGCTATATTGCATCTACATGTTTTAATTTGTTGTAGTTATTTTATGATTTTGGTTCAATGGTCACCATGAAGGTTATTTATTCTACCTATTTTAGTGAATCCATTTGTGTGTTTACCTGTATTCTACACCCTTATCCGAGTTTAGGTGGATGTAGCCATATTTAATATGCAATAAATTGGATCTTTGATCATGAATAAAGTGTTTAGCACACATTTTGCATCTTTTCCAATTATCTTTTGTTTCCTCAAAACATTGAGAAATTAATTCGATGGCTAAGTAGTGAAATCGATTTGATGGCTATGTAATTTTTTTGGAAAAATAATTTTCCTTTTTTACAAATTTGTGACAATACCAAAATTCTATAGTTGATATAGCAATAGTTGTTACCAACTACCATGACATTGCCACCTCGTGGTTGAAAAGTGTACTTGTACTTGTGGCTATGCTAGTGTACATATAATTAAGCACCAATCATAGGTAACCATTTTGGTGCATCTAGATTTTAAAAAGAATCCATAAATACAATATTAGGCATTCAAATATATAAAAGATGAAATGAAAAAATATATTTAAGAAATGTAAAAATATATTATATCTTTAATATTTTTTAATGGACAGTACCTCATAAATCTAGTTAAGTGGATTGAAATATATACATCCATATATCTCCTCTTTTACCAAAATAACAATTAAACCATTCATCTTCAAATAAATCAATTTTCAAAAGCTACATATAAATAGCTCCTCCCCATAGCAAGTGGCAATGTCGGGAACATTGCCACCACGTTACATTGTCACATGCACCCGACATTGTCACATGTTGTTGCAGGTTAAATTGAAAGCTTCATAAATATTAGCATCCCTACCTGTATCAAATCCTTCCATGATCAACAACAAATAAACAAAAATGGTTTGTTTTATATATCTAATTTTTTTTGGTTTTATTTAAACTTTAACAATGTAAATAGGTTTGGCACATGCCAACAATTATTTTCTTCCCAACATTCAGATTCCTTGTAGATATTTTGTAGTGATTCTACTATCAAATTTGTCTAAGGCTTCTAGGCATAGGCAGAAAAACTACCCACAACATTTAGGTCATCACGATACAAAAAATCTCACAGACAATCATACTAAAACTACGAAAATCAACACTGTTGGACTGGTGCACAAAGTTGGCCCTCAAAATAGTGCATTCTTAAAGCTTCTTAAAAATCCAAATCCTCCTCGAACATGAAATCCCATCACCCAATTTCGATGCAAAGAAATAGGAACCTGAAAACAACTTAGGGAAAACAATCCTATATTGCAAATATCAAGAAGGAGAACAAAAAAAAAGCAGCCAACATATCAAACAAACCTGATGTGCCTTGAAAACAATAGTGAGGCTGGTGCCAGGTTTGATAGTAGCAGTACCATTCTCTTCTATCCAACATTTGAAAACATAGCCAAAACCACCTCCACCGAGAACACTCTTTGGCCTAAAGTTCCTGGTGGCAGATTTCAACTTATTGAATGTGAATTTCAACAACTGGGATGATATTCTTAATTGCTCCTATAGCATGGGAGTAGTTGGAATGCTCTTTGTACTGGAGGTGTTAATCGAAGGACCTGTCTCGAAAGTTGGCAATGGTTTTCCACTATCATTGGGATTTTTGGTTTCAGCTATGCATCAATGTGTCGTACAAATAAAACCCATCTATCAGTCAGCTTCTAAGGAATTCAAAAACTATAAATTCAATTGCAATTACAATTTTAAGAACAAACCCCTTTTAATGACATAATAATCTTTAAATGACATAATAATATATTGGAATTCATGAACCAAATTATAACTTAATACCAACTATTGGAATTCACTGCTTTTTTGAAGAAGAAAAAAACGTATTGGAATTCACTGCTTTTATGAAGAAAACAAACATGTATTGTAGTCTAAACTATCAGTGACTTTATATTTTAAAGCATGGCTTCCAATTAATTAAACATTCACTATCTTTTAACCTTTCTCAATTAATAACCATAAGCATCTTATTGTAAAATTAGAACACAATGCCAACTATTGGAAAAAAAAGAGTATTGTAGTCTAAACTATATGTGACAATGACGCCACCATCCTTCACATTAGTGATGCAACAATCAAGGCTGGTTCTTTTGCAACAACCTGTGATGCAACAATCAAGGCTAGTACTTTTGCAACAACCTAGAAGATGAAGACGACATTAATAAATTTCAATTTCTAGGAAACTTTAGGAGAAGTTACAATAACCATGATTTTCAGAGTTACTGTTGAATTGATAATTCTCTGCATGATGCTACTTTGGGGAAAATGACCTTGGATCACACCTGGTTTTTGTATTTCAACAAATTAAGATCCCTTTCTTGTACAATGTCAATTATTTATCCTTTGGGTGGTACCTTTCCCAAGAAAACAATTTAGTTCGTAATTGCTCAAACAAGTTTATTAAACCCTCTTCATCCCATACACAACCCCACCCCATCCAAACCCTGCGCCAGGTTTTGTTGAGATTTTTCACTCCTCATAACAAGAAAATTATAAGCTCATTACCAAGGATGAGAGAGTCGTGAAGGCTGATAACTGGTTAAAAATGTACTCCCAACCAAAAAATATAAAAAAATGCTATATTTTGTTTGACATACACATTCAGACTTCAAAGGTGGTTTCCAACTGAATTGGCATGAAAATGAGTTTTAACTAAGTTAAATTATATTATTTACCTTAGAATTGTAGTAAACAAGAACCCGATTTCCCATTATTCTTCTCTATTTTGTGCATCCACTTACAATTTCCCTAGATGATGCAAGGCCAAACTGGATGCCTGTCAAAGCTGCCTACGGAAACCGAGCAGCTTCTTCCATTGTTCTAGTTAAATGAAGTGTCTGACTTCTTCACTCACTGGTATTCCCGTAACATCATTCCAACAAGCAAGTAAGCAACTGGTATTCCTCATCTTCTAAGTTTGTAGGTGAAAAGCAAGCAACCAAACAACGAAGCCAACAAAACATAAAAAGAAAATGAAGATTGTGTGCGACAAACATGAGAGCTGGTTGCCGCGTGGTAGTTGATATGCACGTCACTTGAAGTGTGTTGTGGGTGGCGTAGCAATTGAATCAGCAGAGTCTCAACACAGTGGTTTTGGTCATTTGTAGACCGTAGTTGCAGCTGTGTTTTATATAAAATATTGTGATGAAAGTATTAAGGATAAATGTGTGAATGAATAAATGAAAGCTCAAAGTTCAAAGGGATTTGAATTTTCTATACCGATGTCATACTCTGTATTTTCCATTAAAGAGAATATATAATAACATGGAGAATTCAAGAAACAGTCCAAATTTACAATAATAGAATCCATAATGTGTAATGGATGCTCATATGGTGACCACTACTGGAAAATCAAAGAACCCATAAATCTTCTTGGCATGGTTCTTCAAGGCTTACCGATGACCTCCATCTTTCGTCAAGATTTGGAGAACAGATATTCGTACTATGAAACTCCATTGATACCTATTTAGTGATGAAGAAATTACAAATCTAGAAGTCAAAGGATAAATTGAAAATTGCAGACCGATTTTCTCTGTGTATTTGTAGGGATTTGGATTAGTTGGAGACAATGGAGGAAGGGTATTAAATAGAATTGCAATGGTAAACTTCCCTGATTGGGAGATCATTGGAGACTTTAAAGCCATTGAAAGAACAACGCCGCCCACAACACACTTCAAGTTAGGCGCATATCAATTGCCACGTGGCCATTGCTTTTCAATGGTGGGCCATTTTATGCCCGATTCCGTATACAAGGGAATGGCATGACGATGCAGTACTTATTATAACCAACTCTCCTATTTATTGCACACAATATTCATTTTCTTTTTCTGTTCTACTGGCTTCGTTGTTTGGTTGCTTGCTTTTCACCTACAGACTTAGAAGATGAGGAATACTAGTTGTTTGCTTGCTTACTAGCCCGATGTTACTGGAATACCGGTGAGTGAAGAATTCAGTCACTTCATTTATTGGTACAATGGAAGAAGCCACTTGGTTTCCACAGGCGGTTTTGACAGGTATCCAGTTTTGTCTTGTATCGTCTAGGGAAATTGTAAGTGGATGCACAAAATAGAGAAGAATAACGGGAAATTAGGTTCTTGTTTACTGCAATTCTGAGGAAAATAATATATTTTAACTTAGTTAAAACTCATTTTCATGCCAATTCAGTTGGAAACCACCTTTGAATTCTGAATGTGCATGTTGAACAAAATATAGCACTTTTTTTTTTTGGTTGGGAGTACACTTTTAACCAGTTATCAGCCTTCACGACTCTCTCATCCTTGGTAATGAGCTTATAATTTTCTTTTTATGAGTAGTGAAGAATCTCGACAAAAAATGAAGTGGGGTTTGGCTGGGGTGGGGTTGCGGGTGGGATGAAGAGGGTTTAATAAACTTGTTTGAGCAATTACGAACTAAATTTTTTTCCTAGGAAAGGTACCACCCAAAGGCTAAATAATTGACATTTTACAAGAAAGGGCTCTTAATTTGTTGAAAGACAGAAACCAGACATGATCCAAGGTCATTTCCCCCAAAGTAGCATGATGCAGAGAATTGCTAATTCCACATAATAACCAATTCCACAGTAACTTTGAAAATCACGGTTATTGTAACTTCTCCTAAAGTTTCCTAGAAATTAAAATTTCTTAACGTCATCTTCATATTCTAGGTTGTTGCAAAAAGATCAGCCTTGATTGTTGCATCACAAGTTGTTGCAAAAGGACCAACCTTGATTGTTGCATCACTAATGTGAAGGATGGTGACGCCATTGTCACATATAGTTTAGACTACAATACTTTTTTTTTCCAATAGCTGGTATTATGTTCTAATTTTACAATAAGATGCTTATGATTATTAATTGAGAAAGGTTAAAATACAGGGAAGGTTTACTTAATTGGAAGCCATGCAGTAAAATATAAATTAGCAGTTGGAAGACATGCTTTAAAATATAAAGGAGTAGATAGTTTTGTCATAGTAGTTTAGACTACAATACATTTTCTTCTTCTTCATGAAAGCAGTGAATTCCAATACACTCTTTTTTTTCATAAAAGCAGTGAATTCCACAATACGCGATTTTTTCCTTCATAAAAGCAGTGAATTCCAATACACTTTTTTTTTCATAAAAGCAGTGAATTCCAATAGCTGGTATTAAGTTATAATTTGGTTCATGAATTCCAATAGATTATTATGTAATTTAAAGATTATTATGTCACTTAAAATTGTAATTGCAATTGAATTTCTATTTTTTGAATTCCTGGACCTTGGAGAAGTAGAGAACCGGGTTGAGGTTGGTTGCATGCAATTGGATTTACAATTATTATTAAGAGATAATATTCAATGGGTGAATGATAGGTGTATGATCCAGTGCTAACGCCACTAGAGAAAAAAGCTATACGTGCCCTCAACTGCACTTGTCCCTCTGCCAATGAAGAAAAAGGGAGAAAAGTGGATAGACCCATGCTGTTTTTATTACCTCACTGCAACCCTATTGTCATAGATAATGTATTGAAGGAAAATTGGAGTCTTAGTGAGTTGAAAAATATTGTCACAATAGCCAACAAACTGAATATGTACGATGACAAGTTTCTTCGTTCATTTCATTATATTGTTGCCCTTTATCTCAGTGATCCGTGTGCACTCCTGGAAATTCCGCTGCCAAAAACTTATCTCAGAGAACCACAGGGTGAACTAATGCTTGAAGATGATATCTTTTGCGATGCATTTTGTAACTTAAGTTGGAAATTTGTTGATCATGATCGATTTGTAACTGTGTTGAATGTGCAAGAGAAGGTCAAGAACCCTCATATATACTACTTAATGAAACAACGATGTAAATGATAAGTTTTACCACTATAAATATTCATTCATTCATCAACCCGAGGCGGCTTATATTACGAAACCCTCCATCATATTTAATCCATCATATTTAATGGAGTACAATCAGTAATGAAGTCTGTAGGCACGGACTTGACATGTGACTAAGCCTGTTAAGTTTGTGGATTCATGGTTATCTCGGGATAAGTGATAAAGTGCGCATTTCAAGAGCATTTAATTTTCAATACCAGTTCAATAATTAACCAAATAAACCATGGCCTTTTAAAGTTCAATAATTAACCAAATAAACCATCGCCTTTTAAAGTTCAACAATAGCATTTTTAATTTCTATGCCAGCTTAGGGTTACCAAGCTCAACGTTTGCAGGTTTCTAGTTGCATCCAGGTTTCTACGTATGGTTTTCGTACAAGTTGAATGTTGAGAAATTTTCAAGTTGTTCACCAAATAAGGAAGATTACTATCTTCCCAACATTCTTTATATATGTATATATATAAACAAATGCTTGGTTAGCTAAATAATGGATATATCTTGTATATGGGTGAGGTGCTGACCTTGGAACAGGCTCTCAAAGTGGCTATTTAACTTAATATATGTTTATATCTGCACCTTTACCTTTTATAAACCACCTAACTAATGAACTATCCTGCAATATATAATGGGTTTTATCTGCTGAAACCAAAAATCCTAGTGATAGTGGCAAACCATTGCCAACTTCCTATACAGCTCCTTCGATTAGCACTACCAGTACAGAGAGCATTCCAACTACTCCCAGGCTAGAGGAGCAATTAAGAATATCATCCCAGTTGTTAAAATTCACATTCAATTTGTTGAAATCTGCCACCATGAACTTTAGGCCAGAGAGTGTTCTCGGTGGAGGTGGGTTCGGCTATGTTTTCAAATGCTAGATAGAAGAGAATGTTACTGCTACTGTCAAGCCTGGCACCGGCCTCAATGTTGCTGTCAAGACACTTCAGGTTCGTTTGATATGCAGGCTGTTGTTTTTTTGTTCTCCTTCTTGATATTTGCAATATAGGTTTGTTTTCCCTAAGTTTGTTTTTAGGTTCTTATTGCTTTGCATCGAAATTGGGTGATGGGATTTCATGTTGGAAGAGGATTTGGATTTTTAAGAAGCTTTAAGAATGTGCTATTTTGAGGGCCAATTTTGTGTGTCAGTCCAACAATGTTGATTTTCGGATTTTTAGTAGGATTGTCTGTGAGATTTTTTTGTATCATGATGACCTAAATGTTGTGGGTAGTTTTTTTTCCTATGCCTAGAAGCCTTAGATAACTTTGATAGTAGAATCACTGTAGAATATATGCAAGGAGTCTGAATGTTGGGAAGAAAATAACTGCTGGCATGTGCCAAACCTATTTACATTGTTAAAGTTTAAATAAAACCTAAATAATTATATATATA
>LPNX010612304.1:60454-93294 GCA_001517045.1 Pseudotsuga menziesii
TAACATAGATTATAAAATAATCCCATATGACAAATCTTGTTTTCTAGTATTTTAGAGTTGTTATTGCAAATGTGTTGTCTTTTTAATTTGTTTTTTATTTATTTATAAAATTTAGATAATTATGCTACTCCATTTCACTCAAGTACATAATACTATTACTTCTTTTAAATCTGATCCCTCCTATGCAATGGAGTTGTTTGCAATTACAAACAACCAACCATTGCTACTGCAATGTTTTGGACATTGCCACCTTGTGGCTCTTTTCCATGGAATTCTCGTCCCTCATAATTCCAAGGGCTTGTTTTAAGATAGGATTTGAATTATGGATTTATAACCATATAATTCAGGTTTTTTTGTTGTGATTTTTTACAATTTGCAGACTTAAAATATCACGAAGCTCTATCACTACTGCAAAATTGCTATTTACTTTCAAGTTAACCTACAACAACATGTGACAATGTCGGGAACATTGCCACCAAATATTTTGAATCAATGTAACAAAAAATAAATGTTCGTACTTTCTAGTATATCTTAGTTGTTTATCTTTAAGTAGTTTTTATAGTCATTTCCATTTGTTTACTTGAAATTATTTATGTTTATTTATGTTTATATATATATATGTATAATTATATATACATATGAAAATGGAAAAACTCTAGTAATTGAGTTTTGTGTGAGTGAGTAGTTCATTACGTATGCTCTTTGTTAAAGTTTGTTTACTCATTCGAATTATTCAACAAAACCTCTCAAAAACAGTTTTATATTCGTAAGATTAAAGACCTTTTCATAACTAATGGTTTAAATCTCAAAAAACTAAGTAAAATTAAATTATGTATATTTTATATTTTGGTTAACAAAAACCATTAAAATAATAGATAATAAAAAATTAGATCTAGTACATGTTTGATAAAATATTAAATCCAGTATATATTTGAAAAAGGTTACATATTTGATAAAGATTATAATCAACAAACTAACTTGTGTTTGAAAAAGGTTACATGTTTAATAAAGATTATATTTGAAAAAGGTTACATATTTGATAAAGATTATAATCAACAAACTAACTTGTGTTTGAAAAAGGTTACATGTTTGATAAAGATTATAATCAGCAAACTAACTTGCATTTGATGAATTACATTTTGTTTAGAAGCAATGTATGAAACAAGAAAGTAATGTCAAGACATGTAGGTTCATGGATGGCAGACAACAATCTCCATAAGAACTACATTGTGGCTCAAGCCAGTAGCAATCTCCATTAAAATTGCATAGTTCTTAAAGAAAATATAAATATTTATAAAAAAATAGAATTAATTTTCTATAATATTAGCCAAAATATTATTTCACGTTTCTTTTTCTCTCCACCTAAGAAGATACCTAAACAACAAAAAACATTCTTCTTGTATATGAATTTCAAGGGTGCTAGCTCAATGGTAGAGCATGTGCATTATATAATGCATAAGGTTGGTGGTTTGATTCCACTGTGTTGTAACATAAATATTTTCATTCTAGTCTTTAGAGAGACAAAAGTTATATGGAGAAACAAGATTTCAGACAATACATTTTTTTTTTGTCTCAAGATGAGAGACAATATGATCATTTATTAAGACAATAATTTAAGACGCTCGCTTAAAGACAATATTTAAGCCAATAAAAAAGTTTTTTTTTGTCTCAAGTTGAGACAATTTACACAATTATTGTCTCAAAACCCCCTCTGCGTAATAGTGAAGAAAGCAGTGTTATGTGACATCGATAAGGTCTAACCATTGGTCTCCATTAATTTATGGTTTTATTGTTTTTATTTTGAATTTTTATGGACTTAAATAAAACGTTCCTTCCATGAAGTTGTTGATTTTTATTGCAAATACCTTGTTGTGAACATAGAAGCCTTTTGCAGTTCGCGCCTTCAACATCATTATCAATGCAGGCTTCATCGTGCATGTCTCTAAGATTTTGTTAAACAACTATCATGTCGTCATAAGTAGGGTGAGAGAAACACCTACAAGGAGAGACATACGGGTTTCCATTTTCATTAGACAACACTCTTAAAATATGAATTAGACATCGTTGTTAAATATTAATTTATGTTAGTTAGATTTTATGAAACCGAGTGTTTTAATTAAACGCTTGGACAATTATTCATACTTATTCTAGAAATTTGGGATGAATTGAATATATGTATATATAACAAGAGAACAACGAATCAATACTTAGGAAAAACAAAAATTGTTATTTCTAAAGTCTAAACTACATTAGATATTTATTTCTAGTTGTTATTTATTCGAATCTAGGCTATCTTAATTTATGTTTGTTAGCTTTTATGAAACTAGGTGTTTTATTTAAACCCTTGGACCATTATTCATACTTATTCTAGAACTTTGGGATGGAGTTTCTTGAAGTGGGGGTGTATGTAACACCCTATTTTTACCCTAACTCTTGAGATAAGAATAATTATTAGTTGAGGGCATTCTATGATGAATGACTCGAGTATTTGTTATTTTGGGATCTAAAACTTTGTATGGACGTATTTTGAGGGCATTCAGTTTCAGATGATCCGTACTTGTGTGAAGCAATGAATTATTAATGAGATATGACCTAAGAAGGATTATTTGACATATTTTTGAGTAAATTATGAGTATGAAAATAATGTCGATATTTGGGCAATTATGTATGCAGTTATATTATGATTTTATTTGTGAATGAAAAATCATGTAAATTTATCAGCAAGGATTAAAGTTGTATAATGTTTTGACAAAAGCTATGTAGCATGTACTCTGATGGTTTGTCGAGTGTGACAAGAAAGGAAGATACGTGAAATGCAAGAAAGCATCAATATGCGAAGACTCTAGTTGAGTTGATGACTATGGTAGTTGATATCAGTCTTGTATATAACATGACTAAATTGTGATATGTTTGATGCACTGGCATGCATGATTCTGGATGAGTTGGGAAACCTCAACAGTTGAGGTCGATTGATGTTTTGTTATAGTTGAAATCTTATTTATGATATTTGATGCACGAGTTGTTTTATGTGCAAATGATGGGATTGTGATAGTCAATCGATCCACATCAGGTGACGGGGATGAAAAATTATACCTGTAAGGCTAACAAATTGGACGTCGCGAAGAACTTTGAATAGAGTGTGGAAAAATCCATTTCATCAGATGTGTGTGTTGTGACGGTAGGCCATGATTTGATCACTTGCAAAGATTATTGCTAGGGAGCACGTAATAAGGATTCAACCTTATTCCCCAGGAACCACTTGGATCTTTCAAGGGTAGGCGAACTTTGGTAACATTGGCTAAGTCGTCATAACCAACTCCCCCCTTGTGGGAATTATTAGAATAGCATGTTGGTCGCGACGAGAATGTGGCAGTAATCAACATCTAATTTAATTAAGGGAAATAATAAATTGATCATAAAGAACTTTAAGTAGAAATAAAAAAATAAACAAAGAAATAAAGAAATAAATAATAAATAAAATAATAAATGAATGATAAATAGATAAAAAATAAATAAGGATAAATTAAGAAATCAGTTAACAGAGTAACTTAAGGAAATTGAACTAAAGTGAAATCCTAACTAATCGAAAAAGAACCAGAGAACTAAAGATAACTAAAAAACGGGTTGGTAAATAAAATAAATCAATTAATTAATTAAAGTAAAGTAAAGAGTTAACTGAAAGTGGTGCACGGGATACATGAGAATTAATGAAATGGTTAATAAAATCTAAAGGAAATGAAAGAAGAGAGAGCTTGTTCTATTATCTTCTTCTTCGGTCCTACCATGGTTTGGAGCCTGAACCCTTTGGGTGGCTCTCATGCAATTGTGGAAGAATGTCGCTTAGTATGGCATGAGTGAGGTTAGGAGCCTCACATCAGCAGCTTGGCGTCATACTTTCATTGCTAGCAAGGTATTGTCAACCCCGTCGAGCTCAGGGATCCTCGGGAAAGGAGAGTATCCGTTGGGGTATGGTAGGGAAGAAACCAGTGGATCCAGCATGATTGGAAATTCAATGACAACAACTGCAATGAAGTGATGCAAAAAAAATCTTCCACCTCTTCCTCGAATGGAAAACGAATAGTGATATGAACATGTATTTCAAATTTATTTGAATTTGTTAAATGTTACACATGAAGATGTAATAGTTTAATTCAATGGATGTATGTGGATTGGTTTACGATTCGTAATGTCGTATATCCTTACCTAATTTGTAAACGACTTTTAAAAAGAAAAAATATATATATATATATGTTCTTAACTTCTTTATCAGATCTAGCTTTATTTATATGCATGCATGTTAGTTGTTTTGGTCAGACCCTATTGAGGGTTGTTACACATGGTATCAGAGTGTGGTTCAAATTCTCGGCCTAAAGACTTGTTTTGTACACAAATTGTTTTCTTTATTATTATCTACTACCCAATATGTTATTTGAAGAGTGGTAAAAACTAGATGTATCTTTTTGTTAAGAGAAATTGTTAGTGGTTTAATCTATATATAGTTATATTGCTTGTTGTAGAGTATTACTTAGATCTATTTCATTTTAATTAAAAGCAGAACGTCTATTATAGATCGATTGAACGTTGTTGAGTTGATTGTTAAACTTTCTAGTTATTATTAAAGAAAAAGGAGCAAGGGTTTTTTTTAGAGATTGAAGGGGAAATCTTTGCAAAGAAAACAAGACATAGCAGAAATGATGCATATTCCCTAGTACCCTTAGGATTGCAAAACCACTGGAAAACTTAGAGCAAGTTTAAGTTCAGGTAAATTAGGAGTATGTTAGAGAGGGTGTAGAGTTTTATTTTTTTGGATTGTCGCATGTTCTTTGCAACAAAAGAACATTTGCTTACAATGAAGTAATTGATTCTTTGGGAATTTATGTGGGAATGAAATTTCATTGCAGCGAAATACTTTTTGACTTACCATGTGCAAAAAGGGAAACAAAATTACTTTCATCTTGTTCTTCTCGTATTGACTGTTGACTTGAAAATAATATTGTGGATCGAAAAAATATTTGCTAACCTACTCATAAAAACCATCACCTCCGCATATTAAGAAAAACTTTGTTAACCAAAAGAATTAAAATTATTGTTTTTGTTGTAAACCCCTATCTATGGAATTAAATTGACGTGTCTGTTGTACATTATTTTAAATGGATGCATATACTAAATTTCAAGGAGATTCAATCAGGTTTATAAGTGCAAGGAGTTTTATTATTTTACAGTTGAACACATCTCTTGGCATCTGCATCAACCTCGAAATTGCATTGTTAGTACAATTCTGTAGTTGTAAGAATAGAATTGGAATTCAAAATATATAATTCATTTTGGTTTTTAAAATTTTTTCTAGTGGATATAAATTCAAACCTTGTTAGACTATCTAGTACCATAAAATTGAATATCAATATCTCAACTAAGAGACACTTTTAATTTGGGGAAAACATTTCTTTGTGTTGTTATTCCAAGGGTTTTATGGTTGTCCTCACTGCATAATTGCAAACCTATACTATTGTTTTGGATTTGTACTATACAAGTAAAATTTTGGTTTTCCAAAGTTCCCAATCTAAATTAGGTGCTTACATGCCTGGTTCATTATAGTGGATTAAAGATACATCTTAAGACATGATATGTCATGTGATGCATAAGCTATGAATCCTAGAATCCATTTCTGGTGTAGAAAATGCATTTAGAATATAATGGACGCCATTTTCTTTAGGATGGGACCCCATTATGCACCATCATCCCATGGACCAACACGACACCTTAGTTGGTCAATTATCAACTATCCCATCATGAACACGACACCTTGGTTGGTAAATTATCAACTGTTCCATTATGTGAAATAGAAATACACTTAGAGATTCTCACAAGGCTCAGAGTTGTTTTTCCAATAAACATCATAGTCTCTCCAAGGATGTCAACTTTTGTTAGTTTTAAAGAGGCAATAATCCTTGTTCTTTGCAAGAGAACTAATTATTTTAGTTGTTAGTCTTGTAGCCAAAGTTTTAGGTAAATATTTGTAAAACATTTTTTTTCAAGGTCCTTCCCTAAAATAGAGTTATTAGACATTATATATTTTTTAATTTTTAAAAATTTTAAAAATAAAAAATAGTATAAATTTATTTAAAAAAAATATATGTCAAATCTTAATCTATTAAACTTATAGACAATCAAATTTTCTCAAAAAAATATTTTCTTGAGAAATCCAAATTTAAATTAAATTTACCAAGCAAGAAATTGTAAGAATAAGAACCAAATGTAATTAAATACTAAGCACGAAATTGTAAAAAATTAGACAAATCTATATTTTATGGACGTCCTTCCATACACTCTCTCTACCGCAATTTAAGCTTGCCAGATTGCTAATGTAATATATATGAGGGATCCAATTTAAAATAAATTTATATAATGTATATTGAAATTGTTTTACATTCTTATTTGATTTACAGAGACTTATTTTAATTTTATTCAATGTGATGTAACAATATGGGAAGAGAGTTGTGTCTAATATATAAGAAAATCAATCACCGTTGTAGCAATGCGAGGTGTTGAGAATCTCACAATTCATCTTTTCATAGATGGTTGACGACTGTTAGATTTTTATCATTTAAGCAATATGATCTTAGGATCTTATCCGAGAGAATAACATGCACAACAATCAATCACAAGAGACAATAGACAAAAATATTTTCCTCGAGGAAACCATAAAGGATAAAACCATGCAACTTCCTTAGAGATAGAATGAGCACCAATGGTAGCAGTAAAACCCAAAGACAGAAAGATGATCTCCAACAACTGTTCTCTCTCTCACTTGTGTGAGCTCCTCTTCTCTCACCGATGTGCTATAGCTAGGTGACTGTGTGTATCAAATAGATAGTCTCACTCTCTATTTATACTAATTTTCTACTTGACAATTACTCACCAGGGACGACTTCTCTAGGAGAGTCTAATAACCCGAGTACCCCTCAACTGTGGGGACTATTGCCTTGACTTACAACAAAGAGTTAACCTCAATGACTTTACATGACTTTATTATATTAATGATTCTCCTGATAGAAACATCGGGGTGCAATAAAATACAATATAAGACATACAAGTGAATACATTCCAAAGTTACAAATACATCAACACTCCCTCTTAACTAGGAAGGAATTCTATTGACACAGTTCATGAGCGTAAGTCTTCATCATTGGATCATCATCAAAGCTGGATCATCATCATCATCATTTCTGCTACTATCTCAATCAAATGGTGCTATCTCTCAATTGTACTCATCATAGGAAGTTCTACAGAGCCAACCCTTTTTCATGTTGGATGTAGGCCTAGCCTCCATGTAGTTCTTCATCACTGAGAGCCAGCCATTTTTCATGCTGGATGTAGTACCTTTCCTCTGTAAGGATTTCCATGACAGAGCCAACCTTTTTTCATGCTGGATGCAGTACCTTGCCTCTGCAAGGATTTCCACGACAGAGCCATCCCTTTTTCATGTTGGATGTAGCACCTTGCCTCGACAAGGATTTCCACTACAGAGACATCCATTTTTCATGATGTATGTAGTACCATGCCTCAAAAAGTATTTCCACTATAGAGGCAACCCTTTTTCATGCTGGATGTAGTACCTTTCCTTGACAAGGATTTCCACTACAGAGCCAGCCCTTTTTCATGCTGGATTTAGTACCTTGCCTTTGCAAGTATTTCCGCTACAGAGCCAGCCCTTTTCACGTTGGATGTAGTACCTTGTCTTTGCAAGGATTTCCACTATAGAGCCAACCCTTTTTCATCCTGGATGTAGTACCTTGCCTCTGTAAGGATTTACACTACAGATCCAACTCTTTTTCATGTTGGATGCAGTGCCTTGCCTCTGCAAGGATTTCCACTATAGAGCCATCCCTTTTTCATGTTGGATGTAGGTCTCCACACTTATATTTGACCATGGGAGGCCCAGCCTTTCACCATGTTAGAAAGTCCCAGTGCTTACATGCATCAGCATGGTAGGACACACCATTTACCATCCAAGGAAAGGCCCTGCACTTACATCTGACCACGGGAGGCCCCACCTACCACCATGTCAAAAAGGATTTGCACTTACATCTAACCATGGAAGGCCCCATCTATCACCATGTCAGAAATACTTTGCACTTAAATCTGACCATGGGAGGCCCCGCCTACGATGTCAAAACCCCCAAATTTTCACAAAAATTTAAATTTTTTAAGATAGCATAAAATGTCTGAATACACAGTTTACTAACTAGTAGCGGTTAGTAGAAAATGAAACAGTCTTACACTTAGTATTAATCATTTTCATATTACGTTGACTAAAACAGTTTTCATTTTTGTAAAGTATATGAGATTGACCTACACACAACTTTCTTTTAGTTTTACTAATAAGTTTACTTTTTGGCAAGTGGGTGAAAATCTATCTTTGAAACTTGGGATTACTTAGCATTTATGCTAACGCAGATGGACTGCTGGTTCTTATAGGTTTAACAGGTAACGATCGATCAAGTAGGGGTTTAAGTGATAAAGTAGCAAGAAGTATATATGTTGCATGTTAAACACTAGTAAATAACGGACTTTTTAAAAGCAAGCTCTCATGAGGTAAAGTGAAAGTCTTTTATTTCATGAAAGTAATTCTATCAATCTTGATACTAATGATTTCCAATAGAGTACATGTTTTCTATTTTGTCTCTAACTTACTAGTTACGGAAATTATCAACTTTTTGCTTGTATGTAAATATGTTTACTAACAAGTTATAAACTTTAGTACTTACATCATCGCCTTGCTGCATGTACTATTGTAATAACTTACATTACCATATTATTTTATAATGTACCAATCTGATGGTTATTTGCATTCTGTAGGAATATTACTACCTGAAAACCTCTTTGACATTATAAGTTTGGTCGTTTGTAATTTAATGCATTGATTCATGATGGAATACTATTTACCATCATTTTCATAATTCTAAGTCATAGCTAGAATAGATTCCAATAATTATAGACCTAGAGCAAGGTTTATTCCGTTGTAACTTTACTATTATCATGTTGCCTCACTTACTGCAAGTTGCTATTTGATAATAACTATTATGGTGGATCTTTTATATCTAGAACTTCTACTATGAAGTCTAGCCTAAGTGAAAACTAATATGACCCAGGTTATTATACTGTGCTAAGTACATACATAAATAAACAATCCCATACTATCTTTTCCAAATAATGATAGAGTCTATTATTATTGTTGACAAGTTAATTATACAAACTATTATTTGTGAGAGCTTATACCAAGGTCGAGCATTGTGATTGTTTAAATGTCATGTTTAAAACACTTTTTACTCTTGTAGTCAAACTTCATATATTATAGTTACTTTAAACCATTGGTTACAAATAATGAAGTTTATAATATAATATGGGAAAATTTGATCATCATTTTGCATAGTATCCATATTAAAAGTTACTTGGTAAGGTTCTAATGGCAAGGTTGTTACAACCTTACCCAAAGGTCAATGTTATGTAAACATCATTAAACAACATTCAATCTTAGAAACTATCGTAAACAATGATATAGATCTTGTATTATCATTGGTGGATGATTTATATATGCACTCCGTAGCCATATACATAGTTGGTTATTAAATCATTCTATTAATAATTCGAATAATTGTGAAAGCAGATAACTATAGACCAAACCCAAGAGTATTTGAAATATTTGGAGGCATGTGGATTCTTCTTGTCCATGCATTGGTGACTTTTAAGGGTTGGAAACCCTATTCTCTTGTCACTGTCTCCGAGGGTTTCGTTGGCCTTCGTGCTACTATGTGTGATTGCTTTGGCGGCCATTAGAGGTTGTTCTCTGTCTTGCTTCTCCGTGGCCCATATTTGTTGTTGTGAGGGTTCAATGCTCAGTCTTGGCTTACAATTTTCAAGCTTGTGAACCCTTCTGTGCTAATGGTTATTGTTTGTATTTAGCTCTTGGCCTGTCAATAGTTTTTATCCCTGCTCTTCTTGTGGCTCGTCACAACTCTGCAAACTTGAGCTTATTGACCTCTTCTCCACTCTAGGGCCGGCATAAGGGTTATATCCCTCTCTAATTCAACTACTTAAGCTGATAATAGCTTCGTCGATGCTCGGATTCTTTTTCTTGTTTGCGGGTAACTACACTCAGTTATTTTTTTATAAGCATAGCTCGCTGGTAAAATTGTCCATACAGTTAGGTTTGTAAATGGAGATTTGAAATTGTATTAACGCATAGTATTGTGCTCTATGCAGGAAATCGTGACTGCTTTAAACTTCAGTGATGAAGATAACGCTGGTTGGCTTCAGGGACTCATGGCTCCAATCCGGTAAGCCATGGGTTCAAAGAATGGGTTTTTACCCTGCTTGTAAACAGGGTTGTTGATGGTGAAACCTCGAGCTTGGAAGCTTGTCTAGTTTCTTTGTTAGATATGTGGTTTTAATAAGTTGTTTGTTCAAATTTGTTTACAAACCATCGCTATGATGTTGGGTAGTCAGGCCTTGAGCTGGGTGTTGTAATTTGGTTAAGTTTTCAGCCTTACGGCTTGACAATGTAATTCATTGGGTTTTTAAGAAGGATTTTACTTCGAGCTCAGTCTCATTTTTGCAGTAATCTTGTAAATTATGATTCTGTGTAATTTAGGGATTTTTTTCTATTCGGCTGCTAATGAAGAAAATTACTGTCTAAGATATCTTTTGTAAGTATATATTGTTAATATAAATACTGTAGCTCAGTCGTATTGTGAAATTTATAATTTTTAAACTTACCTGTCCAGAATATACTAGGTAGGGTTTTACAGGAAATAAAACCCTTGTCTAAAATATGTTATTAAATTTATTATTACTTAGGCTCTGCTACTTGCTATTTCAGTTTGATTATTACATGTGTGTGGTGGTATTTTAACTTGTTGACTGTAACTTATCTTGCTTGTTTAAAAAAAAAATTGTTTTCAGAAAAGACTGTAAACAGTCTATAGTAGACACTATAATCTTCTTGCAACATTTATTTATATAATTATCAATGTAAATGGATTACAACTTAGATAGTTTAATTTATAATAGATTAATAAATTGTTTAGGGTTTCGATCATGAAGTTTTTCCTTCACAGGTATAAGCCTGTCTGGTAAATGTAAAATAGTTTCTAAATATGTAGATATTTAGATTTATACTAGTTATTGTTTGTATTTACATTGCTTTTATTTACTAAACTGTCACATAGAATTTATTCAGAGTTCATGAAAGGATAGAAATTAAACTCTGTAATTGTGTTTACTCTTTATAAATTAAGGACTTTTAATATAACCCTATCTAGTTCATATTAAATATTAATATTTGATTTAGTTGATATTGTTAGAAGATAAACTATGTGGTATTTAGCTTGTTTATATATTTAACTGTATGTAATCATTGTAACTGTAATGTAGTTTTACTGCTGCATTTCATTCAGTTATACTAAGTGAAAACATAGAAATAGAAATAAATCATAAACTGTCTTTCCTCCATAACATTTTAACATTGAAATAAAATTATTCTACTATCTATAGATACACAATCCTATCTACTATTTTCATTCTCTTATCTACTTAAAGCATTATATCTATGCTAGAGTACGACCTGGTTTCCAGGTGTGGAAAAACACAGTCTAAAAAATTATTTTCATTCTATTTCATTATTTCCTAAACCAGTTTCATTTCTATAACAATCTAATAAGGATAGTAATTCTAACACTTCACAAATTGTACTTTAACATTCTTATACCAGTCAAACTAAGATTTATTTAACTAACACAGTAAAATAAAACAACATAGAACCTGTTAGGACAGACAACAACAATGTTAGGAGGTCGTTCCTCCCTACCAATCTCCTGGAGAGTGCTCAAACAATGATTCCTCAGGACCCCCGAGCCTGTTCCTGGTCTTCTTCGCTGAGAACTGGTGGAGAATGCAAATAGTAGAACCCTCTGTCAACTGACTAGTTCAATATCTCAGTAAATTAATCTGCTCTCAGCAGTTTTATCTTCAGCTTAAAAGCTGCAACTAGATCAATCAACAGTTATCTCCTCAAACACTTTCCAGATTTCCCTTCCATTGAATTTCTATGAATTACATTCATTCAACCTGAATGATCACTTACCTAGAATGAGTAGTCTCAGCTCTCTTCAATGGGATTTTTTATAAAGATTGCCTAGGTCTTTTGGGTCATTTGTCATTAATTGAGCCCCCTGCTCTGATTCCACTTTCTTGGGGAATCATGACCCCAAATGTAGGGAGGTTTCCACCTGAAATAGTTGGAAGTGGTTTGAGGATGCTGCCACATGTCAGTTTGTTCTCCACCCAGTCTCCTCCACCAATTTGACCAGTAAACACTCTTTTAACAGCTCTCCTAAGCTGCTGTCTCCTCCTTTATTCATTTATAAATAAAATATTCAGAATTACATTAAATATCCTTGACGCTGTTGAGTCATCAATTACAACTTAGCATAAAATTTAACATATTGTCCTCAAATAATATTAAATAATATAAAATTGTTTTTGCAAAATTGGGGTATGTGACATACACACGCCATTAAAGCATAACATCATTCTTGATGTTATTTATTCTTCATCCTCAGAATTCCCTTGGAACAGAATTGGATATGCATCCTGCATATTACTTTCCAATTCCCAGGTGACTTCCTCTGGACTAAGGTTCTTCCATTGCAGCTTCACTTGACCAATGGTGCGGTTTCGAAGTGTGATCTTCCTCCGCCCCAGGATACAGTCCGGTTCCACTAGAAAATATCCTTCTGGTTCCACCTTTACATCATTCCAGTTAACAACATGAGTAGCATCATGAACATATTTATTTAATACGGAAATGTGAAGAACATTATGAACTTTTAAATTTGGAGGTAATGCTAATTTTCCAATCTTGGACAATAGTTCAAATGGACCACAGTAACAAGGTTCTAGTTTGGAACAACTACCCAACCTCAGAGAGCTCTTTTTGGGTCTCACCTTGATGAGCACATGTTCACCTACCTGAAACTCCTTTGGAGTTCTTTTAAGGTTTGCTTGACTTTTCTGTCGATCCTGCGCAATTTTCAGATTACCTTGTACTTGCTTTACAATTTATTCCATTTCCTTCAATAGTTCAAAACCTAATACTAATCTATCCATCGGATTACTCCAAGAGATAGGAGTGTTACACTTCCTTCCATACAAGATTTCAAAAGGACTAAATCTAGCTGACGCTTGATAATTATTATTATAAGCAAATTCTACCAGATGCAAATAATCCTCCCATTTACCTGGCTGGTATTTCACATACATTCTTAGTAAATCTTCCAGTCATTGGTTTACTCTTTCAGTCTTCCCATCTGTTTGAGGATGGAACGAAGTACTAAAATTTAGTGTAGTGTTTAATCCTTTAAACAGATATTTCCAAAAGTTACCTGTAAATTTAGGGTCTCTATCTGAGATTATAACTTTCGCTATTCCATGCAATCGAAAAATTTGCTTTCGAAAGATATCAGCTATGTTTGCAGCTTTATATGTAGTTTTAATAGGTATAAAGTGGGCTGCTTTACTCAATTTGTCAACTACTACCATTATAGAATCATTTAAATTCTGATTTTTAGGCAGTCCAGTAATAAAATCTAAGCTAATTATTTCCCATTTCCAGCTAGGAATGGGTAATGGCTGAAGTAATCTAGCCCGGTGTTGATGTTCAGTTTTCATTGGTTGACATTCAAAACACCTAGCGATATATTCTGTCAGTTCAGTCTTCATGTTTGGCCAAAAATATTCTTTTCTTAACATAGTTATAGTCTTTTGATAACCTAGATGGCATGAGTATGGATTTTTATGGATTTCATCTAAACTTAATAACTTAACTTTAGGTACATTAGGTACATATATTCTGTCTTTGTACAGTAAAAATCCTTTTTGATTCAAATTGTACCCTCTACTTAAGCTTTATGTTGGATCTTCTTTCGTTTTAGCTTGTAAATTTTGGTAAATTTCATCTTGTTCTACCCCTGCTTTAAGCTGTTCATCTAGATCTATTGTATAGGTGCTAATAACCGCTGTAAAGTTTAGCCTTGCATTTCTACTTCATGCATCAACAACTTTATTTTCTTTCCCTTTAATGTGTTGAAATTCGAAATCATGCTCACTTAGAAAAGCTAGCCACCTAGCTTGTCTAGCATTTAGATTAGACTAATCTATAATATATTTTAGTCCTTTATTATCAGTCATTAGAATAAATTTTCTACCAATTAGGTGATGATGCCACATCTTTAGAGCATGTATAATATCAACTAATTCCAGATCATAAGTTGCATAATTATTTTCATGAATTTTTAATTTCCTAGACTCATAAGCAATAACATGCCCTTCTTGAGTCAGTACTCTGCCTAAACCATCATTGCAGGCGTTAGTACATACTACAAATTCTTTATTTGGATCAGCTATTCTTAAAATAGGTGCGCTGGTTAATAAAGTTTTTAACTTTTTAAAGCTATCCTCGCATTTCTGGTTCCAATCAATTTTTTTCCTTTCTTCTGCAAAGAATTTATGGGATTTACGATTCTCAAAAAATTTCACTACTACATTTTGATCCAAAATCCGACGGTTACTTCCGACGGCGCGTGGATTTTTTCTTTTAAACCTATCAAAAATCAGAAAGTTAATTTTTTTTTTTTTAAATTTTGGTCATAAGCGTCGCTTAAGCGACGACTAGGCTCATAAGTGTCGCTTAAGCGACGACTAGCCTAGCAAGCGTCGCTTAAGCGACGGCTAGGCTCATAAGCGTCGCTTAAGCAATGGCTAGCCTAGCAAGCGTCGCTTAAGTGACGGCGCATACATGTGTTTTCAAGGGATTTTCGTCGGTCATAATTCTATGTGCAAATTAATATTTGGTAACCTATGATGTCATTCACATTAAGAAATTGAATATAATATGCCAGGATTATTCCTGGCTTCGTTTTGGCTACCCTTGGAAGAGAAATTTCTCTGTAATACTCTGCCTGAATCTTAAATCATTTTTCACGAGTTCTGGCTCTGGTGCCTCCTCGGACAAGTCCGTGAGCTCAGAGTTCAGGATTTACAGTGCATTATTGCACACATTATCTACATACATGGAATCTGAACGGTAGCGAAAGTAGGCATGGTTGGAATGGATGTGGATGTGTATGACTGATCCGAAACCCACTTCAGATATTGAGGGCTAAATTGGTTGCATACACAAGGGATCCATTGAGGATCCAGCAGAATCTATGCGGTCCGAAGGTTGCTTTTTTGTAACATAAAATGCAAGAGAGTTATTTGGGAGCAAACAGAGATGATAACTCGTTCAAACCTCGTAGAACAACTAAGGGACTATCAGATTCAGTCCCAGCACAAGTGGGCGCCTCTAACTTTCTTCTCATCAATGACCCAAATCACATTTGGGTATGTCAGATCCAACTTTCTCAGGTCTGGTTCAATTCAATGGAAAATCATGGATTTTACATGGTGTTTTCCTATGATCAATGCACAATATTAGTGCTAATTTTGTAGTAGTCAACCATGTCAAAATGTCAAATCTATGCATATGCTTTCCTATTGGGTTGTGTGGTATGTACAATTTTTAGGGTTGATTCCGGATTCGTTTTGATACTGAACCGTGTCAGAAATAGTAACCCAATGCATTATTGACCGAATCCATCTGTGGAAATCCACAGATTTTATTTGTTGGTATTGAGCTTTGCTGGATATGTTATGTTTTAGATGAAATGAGTGTAACATGATGGCTTACCAGATGGTGGGATTACCTACTGCAAATTCAAATTAAATTTATAGTTTTGTTTTTAGATTTTGAGAAGAACCGAGGGATCAAATGTAACTCTATCCTTATTAAGCAACCACATTCTCACCGTGGCTAAGAAATCCTCACTAGGCAAACAATTGGTGAAAATCCCCTGAAGGAAGTCACCGAGATTGGGAGCTAGGGCGTCGTGATAAAATATAGTCACTTTCATGGCTATAGGGAATAGAACCTTGGTATCTAGGATGGCAATGGCTACCGTGATGTTGAGGGGTAACAGTTTATGTTTGAAGAATGAAACCCCTTTGTTAGTCACATTCCAAACTCCTTGGAAAATTTTTAGCTGAGCAGTTGGGAATTTTTACCTTCCACAGTAGGCAAGATGCATCTTTTCCATTTTGTGACCATTGGTCTCTGTTTTGTTTGCATTGTATGTGAGCACACGCACATATGTGAGTTATATATATATTTTAGAGAAGAGAGAGATATCTGTTTTAGAGAGAGAGAGATCTATTTGGTTTGCTTCCTTCATCCTCAAGATCAGAGTCACTGTCAGATGGCTGAAGATGATCCCTCTCATCTGAGAGAGGCAAGAATGGATCAACGCCGCTAGCCCCCCTCAATGATGTAGTACTGGAAGAAACATATTTTCGAGGCTTCAAGCAAAGGCAACTTGTCCCTCTTACCCCTCCCGCTCCACAATCACAAAAGAAATGGCTTAAACGAGAGTAAACAACTCTGTGACCCCTATGGCACACCCTGGCACAAATAGAACAACACCCTTTAGAAACAGTCAGATCGCAAGTGTAGCAGAAATAATGACCTGTCAAAATAGCCTGTCAAACTTTATGGTATTTGTATAATGTTTGAAGCTGAGACAGTATATCTAGAATGATATTTTCCAGCTGTGATAGCTCCCCTGAGATAACTATACTTGTGTATAAAGACACCCAAAATCAAGATACAAAAAAAGGCATAAGCCAATTTTAAGCAAAGTGGTGCTCGCTGCGGGCTTCCTCCATCTCGATATCCTCCTGCTCCTGCTTGCCCTCTCTCTGAAAACATTCTTTGACATTATCCATTACTTAACCCTATGAAAACATTCGCTGCCCTGTTGCTGATTTCTGAAGGTAACACAACTTCCTCAGAGGAGACATCAATAATGTTGACTATTTTTAGTTGTCCTCGTGTTAGGAATGAAATTTATCAGTGTGACACTGTGAAGTAATTTATTCTAGGCACGTCTATAATAATCTGGAATCTGGAGATCTACATTTATCTTTTCATATGCTGGAGATCTACATTTATCTTTTCATATGCTGGAGATCAATATTTATCTTCGGTCTCCAGTTGTGAGGTAAACATATATCATAACTATTTACTCGAGTAATACAAATATATCTACAGTTTTTAAGAACATATTTTCTCTCTTTCATGTTTCCACTGTGTGCTCTTATCAAATGTAGACTTGCAAATTTGAAATGCACTAGCAAGAATTGACAATATTCCTAATTTGATCACTACCCAAAAGATCATGTGAGAAAGGTTAAGACAATGATTAAATATACCAGATGCTTTAGGAGTTATATACCTTGCAAGTGATCGAAAGGTGCGACAAAAATAAGGACACATAGATTAGCTTCCACCGATAGATCCTAAGGCCATCTTTCCCCATTGCATCATTAGCAGCCATAGTTGAATAGAAATTGAAGTAAACTTTTGTGGAAGCAGTAGACAAATTAGAAATGGGGCATTCACCCAACCATGTCTGTTTCCAGGTTCCCAACTTTGCACTTAAGGCATTTAGGATCAAATATCTGTGATGTTAGATCTGGCTCCTCACCCTCAAACCCAACCCTCTGGGACATCCAGGTTCATTCTGGATCTGTATCCATCTCAGGTTTGTGACAAGTCTAACTTTGATCATATCCAATAGGAATACAGCACTGACCCATACGGGATTGATTAAAAATACTTTTGAGATGAAATCCTAGCCACACCAACAAAAAAACTAATTTATCCTCGACATAATCCAAAGAAAATTCAGTGCATGTGCCAAGCTCAACACATTTAGTGACACAAGTGCCTTAAAATCCTGGCACATGTTGGTGATACAGGGGATATAGTCTATCTTCTAACATGGGCAATTGTTATTTTAGTGGTCTAGTGGCAAGCAGCAAGGTGACCAAGCTTGTATTAACATGGAGTCGCAGGTTCGAAAGGTACAGATGAGGCCATGTGATTCTATAAGAGACGTATTTCTCAAAAAGAAAAAGCAGACTATTCTACGCTATTCTATAATAAGCTGTAGATCTACATTTATCTTCAGTCTCCAATTTTCCACTAAGAGATGCCATTTATATTTATGTCCACAGGTAATGGAAATGGAAATTAAGAATAGAATCAAAATGGAAATTAGCTAACTTTGAGCTAAGAAACCTGCAGACAAAGAGCACTTTGAAAGCCAAGTTTTAACACAAAAGTAATTTTCCTTTCAAATAGCAAAAAACTGCACCGTACATCTTCACCACATACTCCCTTCTCCATCAATACATTCTGCAAGATGAACTACTAAACCACAGTAGTGCATGCTGCCACATTTTCAGGCTTGACTATTTACATATATGTACAGCCAATGCAGAATGGCATGACTTTATAGGAGAAACATTTATGTTATGGAAACTTCAGCAGAAAAAAGCAAGAGTGCCTTCACTCCAGAGCATCCAAGTCTCCAGTAAAGAGAAGTCACTTACAAAGGCACCCCTCACCTTTGATCAAAGAAAAAAATATAAACACGACGCTGTACAAGAAATGGGTACAATTAGTGACTAAACTCTACATACAAGGCCTACAAGGCCCATCTCAAGTAGTATCGAGAATCTGCTGACCCCATGGCAGGCATGTCATAAACTTCGAAGGGATTTGTTTTGACGCCGTAGTCCATCAAAGGCTTGTCTTCCAGCTGATCATCGTGGTCAAACAAAAAATCAGGAATCTCCACCTGTCCCTTCTTAATGCAATCCCACAGAAATTCTAGACGGTTTACATACTTCAATTTCGAGTATAAACTGCATAACACATCAAATATTGCATGACCAAATTTGCATAAATTAGTTTTAATAAATTATCTCAATCAAACTGCAAACTCAGATTAATACTCACCCTGCACTCAAGAAAAGCTGGCCAAGGGTTGCAAAAAGTAGTCTTGACTGAATTGCTGGATGTAGGAAACATACCACTTGAAGCCTTTATTTAAAAGCTGGAGGAAGTTCTTCATAGATCAACCACAATGTCGACACCCCAGGGCATTTTTCACCTCTCTGTACGGATGTATGAATGTAAACAACACAATAAGGCCCTTCAGGAATTTCATTCAAGATCTTATGGTAAACATATTTCTGTAGCCTTTCACCACTGACAAGAGAAGCTGTAGACATAAATATAAATGGCATCTCTTAGTGGAAATATCTCTTAGTTCATTGGTCCAACAACATCTCTGCATGAACCAACTGAAGGACCGTATTTGCTATCCAAGCTTGCCCTTCATCAAATGGAGCTCTGTGTTGCTTCCTTGCTTGGTAATCTTTGCAAAAAGTTTGTATCTATTATTGGATGTCAAAAAATCCATCTATAAATTATCTATAAAGAAATTGGATTGAAAATCAATAAGAATAACTTCTGAAGTTGCACAAACTCCAACACTCCCTCTCAATCTAGTATATTCAAATTTCCAGGCATGTAAAACAATTTATGCATATATTTTCTTTGTTTTTCTATTTGCAAGATCTAGTATAGGGTTTGCACTTTGCACTTTAAAGCTTGCAATGTGCAATGTCCATTAGAATCTTAGATATACCTGTTCTTGCCAATTTTAATTGAATATTTAAATTTTATATGCAGTTGCCAGCATTCTTTTGTGTTGATTATTCATTAAATATTTCTAGGAAAAATAAACATTACAATATCTAACAAACTGTCTATTGAATTTGCTTACGGTCTTCATAGCAATACAAGCAATACAGAATGGTGTTGTGCGCAGGGGATAAGCCACATACTTCTGAAATGACTTTCTAAAAATGTCTTTATTTTTAGTTTGGCATGTTAGAATAGAAACACAAATAGTTCCTCTCAAATATTCAACCACTTGTTCTAGTTATGTCAAGAAGCAAACATAGTTATGGACTGGGATGCAGATTTTTCTGGACGTTTCTCTGCACTATTCTTATGCCTTGGAACTTGAAAGTGTGAATTTTGGTCTAGCATAGAGTTTAGTTAGAACAGAAATTTTATTTTATATTTCAAAATTTCCTCAATGATTGCCAATTCAAGAACACCAAGGATGCACAGGAATTTTCGTACCCCTTACAAATTCTTAAGTATGATTAATATCTCTTTGCCTTTAGAGGACCAAAGTGGCTGTTGATCTTGAGGATTCATGGTAGCTACTTGAGTATTGAGGTATGTTACATCAGGAATGCCAAATTTTCCAAATATTACCAGGGAACTAAACCACTGTTTGTATGTCCATCTATTCCACAAAAACTTACATAGTTTCCAGACAATACAACCCTCTGCAATCTTATGTTGATTGGTACATTACTATACAGTTTTTTCCAGACAATACAGCCCTCTGTGATCTTATGTTAATTGGTACATTACTATACAGTTTTTGCCAGACACCAGAAAGGTTGAGAACCGACAGGACACATTTAATATGAAGTATTTTCTAAAAGGACAACTTATATGTAGTGGCAATCATATCTAATCTTTAGTGACAATTTAAATACTAGTGTCCAGCCAATTATAGTGTCCTCTGGTCATCATCAAAAGCGGTTGAAAATAATCATTATGTAGCTGGAAATTCTTACATTGGCTCAACAGTTTGGTAACTTTGTGCTTAATTGTGAAATTCAGTTCAAATGGAATCCACATCTGAAACCTGCCACTATGTACTTTGGCCTTCATTTGAAGATCATATTTGAATAAATGAGAAATAAAAGATAGGCAGGTTCACATTAACTCTCATATATGATATGAAATAGAACAGTACAGAAATTGTTATAAATATAAAAACTATTTCTTAATACCCCACCTGCCTATTCTTTTCCTATTCTTTTCCTATTATAAAAACTACTAGATGTAATATGCACAGCAAAAGATACAGTTACTTGCAGAGAAGCCTTTGAACTTTTCGCCAGGCTTGCAAACAAAATAGTTCTAAATAAACAGAGGACGATGCAGTCAATACCTAGGTGCAAATTTTCAACATTAAAATTTCATAATATTTGTAGCATATCAATTTGGCATTGTTTACAAGGTAGTGAACTAGAGCATAACTATATATTTCTTATGGTTTCACTAAAGATACTCTCTGGCACTTCAACAGCTCCTTGTAAAGGAATATTACTGGAGTCAGAAACACTGTCATTTGTAGAGCAGGGCTGTTCATGTCCATCAGAGATGACTACTTGCCTGCTAGCCTCTGAAAACAGATCTCCAAAGAGAGCATCATCTTCATGCCTGCTTGCAGATTCTGCATCATTTACTCCCAGCCCATCCTTGCTAGCAGTTGGCCATGACTTTCCTGTGCTTTTAATTCGTGGTTTTAGTGGTATTTGTTTCAAAAAAAAAATTAATTTAAAAAAAAAAAAAATTCACCAAAAATTGGAGAGATTGTCTGGGCAGATGAAGGATAAAGGTTATATACCTGACACAAGCTGCGTTCTACATGATGTAGAAGAGGAACAGAAGCAACAAGCTCTCGTCTCCCACACTGAGAAGCTGGCCATTGCATTTGGCCTTATCAACACATCTCCTGGGACATCTATCCAGGTTTTCAAGAATCTTTGAGTCTGCAATGACTACCACTCTGCCATCAAGTTCATCTCCATGATTTATGCAAGAGAAATCACTGTAAGGGATGTGAATATCTTTCATCATTTCAAGGCTGGACAGTGCTCTTGTGGTGATTATTGGTGATGCTGAATGAAATGAGCACCACTTATCCACCCATAAGAAGAAGCTTATGTATATTATCAGCCTTGCAGTGGGATTATTTGATGTTGGGATGACCAATTCATCATTTGTGATAGATTGGGTAAGTCCTTAACTAATGACATATAGATACTATTAATGGGATGTAATATCTACATAGGTCATCTCATGGATTTTATCTTATATTTTTTCCTGGATACAAGAAAGTGCTTTTGATTAGGTTGTGTTTTTAATATGTATGGCCTAAGCCAAAGATTCATAGGAGAGTTATTTTCTTTGTTTTCAATCTACAGTTAAGGGCATTCGTGATTTTCTGAATCTTTACACAAGTTTAATAGAGTTTCTTGAACTTTTGTTTTGTTTTGGTTTTGGCGACTTGTTGAAGGTATTTGTGCTGTAGATTTGAACTTAAAAAATACTTTTGCTAATGGATTCCTTGTAAAATCCTGCCATAATGACAGGTGCAGACTGCAACATCTCAGTATTGAGCATTCATGGAAATTTATTTGTGCATCCAGGCTCTGTCAACATGCATGGGCTTATTACACAAGGACCCTGCTCCATCAAAAATATAGTATGGTAGAGGTAGGCCAGTTCTTCTTCATATCCAGTTATTAGTATTACTTGTTTTATATGTATTAGAAGTAGCAGTTTTCTTAGATTTAGAGTCACCAAGATTATGCTAGGTCATGTGTGGACTGCTCAATACTTGGTTTTGAGTGTTTTAAATTTTTCCCTTTACATTCTATGTTGCAAGGGCCAGTCTTTTTCTGTAGTGGCATATGGCTCACCAGATGATCTGATGAGCCATAGTCTCTGGTGTCTTAGCTGCTATGCTACCAGATGATCTGATGAGCCATAGTCGCTGGTGTCTTAGATGATCTGATGAGCCATAGTCTTTGTTGATGATTTGATGATCTGATGATCTGTTGATGCCTTGATGTATCTTGAACACGTTTTCAGAATTTACTCTCTTGTTGTGGCTTACTAGCTAGCACTTGTCAACCCTTTTTCTTTCAGCATGGCTAAATCTAAAAAAAACTTGCAGAAAAAAACACCAAAGGAGCAATTAGTGGCCTTGCCCTTCTCATAGCATCAAAATCTCAGAACATTTAAGGAGGGAATCGTGTATGAATTCAGTTCCATTTTTGTTTTCTGGAAAGAGCAATGCTGCATCTGCTATTGCAAAGACGGATTCCAAATTGAGAAACCCTGAAACAATTCCACAGGTTGAACCATCATCTGTTATAGGTGAAGACCATTCATTTAAAAGCTCTACCAGTGGTGCAAATTTCACAGTAAAATCCCAAAATGAACTGAAAACCAGTGTTTTCTCTCCTTCCCCATCTCTTTTAGGAGTAATTGATGGTACTTCAAGCACTCTATCCAGCACAGCTGCAATTTCAGCTTCTACAAGTAGTCTCTTTCCCAATACTCAGTCTGCTTTTGCAGGATCTCTGTTTGGGCAATGCCCTTTTTTTGTGTTACTTGTGATTTATCCTAATCCTGGGGAATTGACTGTTCTATTTATACATAAACCACAAACTCATATTTGTTGGAGTGGATTGTCATCCTTAATTAATGTCTAGTACAGAAGGTTTCCCATGGTGTGTTTTTACCATTTCTGAATGTGTTTGAATCTACGGACACACATTCAAGTTTGATAAAAATGTTGAGGTCTGCAGATGTATATGCTTATGCTTTCTGATTATCTACAATTATTATAGATTTTTAATGTTAAAAAATGTGACAGGTTTAATGATAAGACAGATGACCATGGTAACTAAATCATCTTTTAATCAGACATCCACTAACAGGATTTTTACATGAAGCTGGATTGTTTTGAGTGCAGTTGTCTAAGAATGGTCAAATGTCTTCATTTATTCTGACAAAATTTTCTTATAATATACAGACAAATGTCATGTACTATAGAGGTATTACACATGCTCTCTATACCATTTGCAGAGATGAAGGCATCAAGGGGTTGTACAAAGGCCTTAAGCCAACGCTATTGGTTAGTATGGCATACATTGTATATACCACTATTATTGTTTGAAGCTATCACTGGCGTTGGAGTGAGGCATAGTCCATCGTTGAGTAAATGCAAGGGATCAAGTCTCTGTACCAAAAAATGGGTGGTGATGCATGAAGGCTAGGGACCAATAAGACAAAATTGGGTGTTCTCTAGGATTGTGACACCCACTCTTATGCTCAACGCCACTCTTACTAATCCTTTTTTAGTAGGCTGCTCGTGGATCTACATATTATGATAGCTATCCTTAGTTCCTCCAAGCACCTTGAATGTTACTGATAATGTAATGTTTCCCAAAACTTACATACACAATTAAAAATTGTGCATTTAACCAACCCTACATTTATATTTTAGGCCTGATATGTATATTTTTTTTTTTCTGAACCCTTTAGGCGCCTCCTCACTTTGTGAATGCCACTAGTGCTGAATGGTGCTCGAGTATAACATGTACCCTAACCAAGAGGGACTCTGCCGGACTTGAACCCCATGACCTCTCATTGATAATTGCCTTGAAATTTATTGGTTCAAAGTTCAAACCAATTGAGCTAACCCATTGGGCTAGGTCCAATACCATGTTTAGGTATATATTCATATCCACGTTATCTATGCTATGCCGATGGATATTGTAGTCGCATTCCCTTGCTGTAGAGACTGTTTATGCCAATGGTACACAATTCCCTATGAAAGAATCAAGACTAATGTGAACACCATGAGCCCTACGATGTAGACTTCATTTCTTCTTATTTCCCCATTTTACAATCCCCTTTCTGCCATGCATCACTTAACAGGTTTATTGTTGTCCAAGCACAATGACAACTATGGTTTTATGATATACATACCATTAAATAACATGAAATTCATGCATTTAACAAGATTCATGGTAATATCCCAAGTTGATACACCCCACTGCTTCATTGTATTATCCCAAGTTGATAGGTGTATCATGTTTGTTTTAGTTGGAAGCATTCTCTCTCTCTCTATATATAATTATTAATATATAATATATATAGGGAAACATCCCAATGGACTGAAAAACATGGAACAATGCTGCCCCATCCTCTAGCTTTTTTATTAGTGAAGATGAGCTTGCTTGTTCTAAGCCAGATCAGATTACAAAGTAACTGCCCACAGGATACTAAAATGATTGACACAAAGCTCAAGAAGACACTAATCTACCAACATCTAAGATAGCACATGCCCCACAGGCTGTAGAGCCACAAGCCACACCTGGCATATCCCACACAGGGGAGGAGCATGCCCACCAGGATTTGAACTGGGGTCATCTCCACACAATATTTTAAAAAACAAAAAATTGTTGCAACCGTCGCTTAAGTGACGCCTATAGGTGTCGCTTAAGCGACGTCTGCAGCAATTTAAAAAAAAAATTCCTTATAAATGTTCATTTTCGTCGCTTTTCCGACGGCTAGTCATGTCGCGTAACCGACGGTTGATGTTTTTATTCGTCGCTTAACCGACGGGTTTGTATGTCGCTTCACCGACGCCTTACATTCAACCGACGGTAACTGAAGTGTCGCTTAACCGATGGATTAACAACTGTTGGATAACCGACGACAAGTTTCCGACGCTTAAAAAAAAATCAAAGTGTCGTACATCCGACAGGGAAGTGTCGAAAATCCGACAATACGGCCGTCGGATTTTTGGTCGAAATGTAGTAGTGTTTAATGAACCTCCAGTAATAACTGGTAATTCCCATGAAGGATCGAACATAAGTTACATCCTTAGGAATTGGCCAATCTTCAATCGCATTTATCTTTTTGGGATCCACCGAAATCCCTTCCTTAGTCACCACATGACCTAAGTACTGAATTTTATCCTTAAAGAAATCGCATTTACTAAACTTTGCAAAGAGTTGATGATCTCGTAACTCTTGCAAAACAATTTTTAAATGTTCTTTATGTTCTTCTTCATATTTCGAATAGATTAATATGTCGTCGATAAACACAACCACAAAATTATCTAGATACTTATGCATAACGTTGTTCATTAAACACATGAAAATAGTTGGGGCATTAGTAATCCTGAATGGCATGATGGCAAACTCGTAATGGCCATATCGAGTCCTAAAATCTATGTTAAAGATGTATTCATCTTTAATCCTAACTTGGTGATATCCAGACCTTAAATCAATTTTTGAAAACACCGTGGCTCCACGTAGTTGATCAAACATATCATCTATGTGAGGCAACGGGTATCTATTTTTAATAGTCATCTTATTCAACTGACAGTAATCTATGCAAAGTCGCATAGTTCCGTCCTTTTTCTTAAAGAAGATGACAAATGCTCCCTAGGGAGACACAATGGGTTGAATATACTTCTTGTTAATAAGTTTTTTTAATTGTGACTTTAGTTCATTAAGTTCAAGTATGTTCATTTGATAAGGATCCTTTGAGTTGGGTATTGCACCAGGTACTAGCTCAATGGTAAAATCTAGTTCCCTTTTCAGAGGTAGTCCCGGAATTTATTCCAGAAATACAACATCATACTCTCTTAAAACTGGTATGTCCTTCGGTTTTAATTTGTATGGTTTATTTAGATTTTCCTCATCAGTTATTGTTACTGCATAAGCTTTACAACCCTTCCTAACAACTCTCTTAAGCTACAGAGCAGAAATCTTCCCTATGGTTGTTTTTATAGGGATTCCCTTTACACTCATTGATTTTCCATCATTATTTATACACGTAAAGGTTTTATCATAACAGTTTAAGATCACCCTATGTTGATCTAACCAATCCATACCGATTAGTATGTCATAAGATCAAAGAGGTAGTACATTAAGCTTTACAACAATTTCAAATTGATCCATAACTACTGCACATTTCTTTACAAAACAAGTTACCTTCCTTTTTGCACTAGTAGCTAACTGAACCAACCAAGAATTTTCAAATTTTTCTACAGGCAACTTACATTTTTCTACCAATTTAGGTGAAATATAACTGAGACTAGCTCCCGGATCAATTAAAATAGCTAAAGGGGTTGGGTTTATCATACCTTCTACTTCCACCATGGATTTTTGATAGTCTGCTTGTCGATTCTCTAAGGCTGCATTGATTCTGGGCATAGTCCTCGCTAGGTCTCCAACAGTCATCTCCTCCTGTATGGTATGGATATTACTAATAGTCTTTTTCCGATTAGGACAGACTGAGGCATAATGTGGGCCATTACACTCCCAACACTTTATGGGTTCTTCGTGTTCAAATTTCTTTGTGTAATTTCCATGATTATTAGCAGACTCTTTACCCTTTGAATTCTTCTGATTGCTTGGTCAATTATTCTTATTCCCTTGGAAATTCTTATTAGGAAAATTTCTAGCCTTATTATTTTTAGAATTCCGGTTGGGTACAAACTCTTTCTTCTTTTGATCATAATGGTTGTTATTCTTTTTGGCCTTCCAGTTGGCCATGCTCTCCTTCTTTCGATTATGTTCATAACAAAAATTGGTTTTCCTCATAGCTTATTCTAGAGTTTTTGGATTGTCATACTCAATCCTATCCTTGATGTGATAAGGTAAATAGCTAAGGAATCGTTTTACCTTTGGTTTTTCATCTACAAGGTATGACACATACCTAAGCAGACTTAAAAACTTGCTGTTCAAATCTTTCATGTTCATTGAACCTAGTTTAAGCTCATAGAATTATTTTGTTCTCTCTTCATAGTACTGCTTAGATAGAAATTTCTTTTTAAAGTACTTCTTGAAGGTAGTCCAATTTACATTCTTCTCTCTTATTCCCTTCACTCTATTTAAGTCTTGCCTTCATATATCAGCCTTCCCTAAAAGATTGTAGATAGCCATTTTAGCCTTTAATTGGTTAGAATAGTTATAAATATAGAATTACTTCTTCATCCCAGATAACCAGGATTCCACTTCCTCCCCCTTTTCAGTTTCTCCATTGAATGTTGGTGGTTTAATCTTTTCAAACTCCCTAGAAATTTCCTCATAAGGTTTATATTTTCTCTTTTTAGTATAATGATTATCATCACTACTATCACTAGTGGAATGAAAATTACTTTGATCACCAAATACTTCTGAAGATGACTTGCTTTCATTTTTAGTCTGTTTAATCTTTTTATATTTATGTTGGTGACTTATATCTTCCGAATCAGCTCTTTTACCCCTTCCCTCAGTTTGAAATCTTTCTGTTAGGATCTGATTCAGCTCCTCCTGAGCTCTTAGAATCCTTTCATTTTCTCGTTTAACAGATTCCATTTCAGATTTTAAGTCTTTTACTATTTGTAAAAGTTATGAGGAATTAGTGGTTATGTCTTCTTGTATAGGGTATCTTTGTAAGTTTTCTTGTTTAGTAAAGGGAGATTCCTCTTCCACATATTCCTATAGTCTTTCCATACCTATTGTTAAACTTTAGAAACAATTTCTCTGTTGAATAACATTAAAATAAAATATTCATCAGCAAAATAAAAATAATTTAAATTCACTATTTCATAAAAGCAAGTTGGCTTCATCAATGCCTAGTGTTTGAACCTTGTGCTGTGATACCACATGTCAAAACCCCCAATTTTTCACAAAAAAATAAATTTTTTAAGATAGCATAAAATTTCTGAATACATAGTTTACTAACTACTAGCGGTTAGTAGAAAATGAAACATTCTTACACTTAGTATTAATCATTTTCATATTACGTTAACTAAAATAGTTTTCATTTTTTTAAAGTATATGAGATTGACCTGCACACAGCTTTCTTTCAGTTTTACTAATAAGTTTACTTTTTGGCAAGTAGGTGAAAATCTATCTTTGAAACTTGGGCATACTTAGCATTTATGCTAACGCAGATGGACTGCTGGTTCTTACAGGTTTAACAGGTAACGATCAATCAAGTAGGGTTTTAATTCATAAAGTAGCAAGAATTATATATGTTGCATGTTAAACGCTAGTAAATAACTGACTATTTAAGAGCAAGCTCTGATGAGATAAAGTGAAAGTCTTTTATTTAATGAAAGTGCTTCTATCAATCTTGCTAGTAATGATTTCCAATAGAGTACATGTTTTCTATTTTCTCTCTAACTTACTAGTTATGGAATTTATCAACTTGTTGCTTGTATGTAAATATGTTTACTAACAAGTTATAAACTTCAGTACTTACATTATCGCCTTGTTGTGTGTACTATTGTAATAACATACATTACCATATTATTTTATAATGTACCAATCTGATGGTTATTTTCATTCTGTAGGAATCTTACTACCTGAAAACCTCTTTGACATTATAAGTTTGGTCGTTTGTAATTTAATGCATTGATTCATGATGGAATACTATTTGCCATCATTTTCATAAGTCTAAGTCTTAGGTAGAATATATTCCAATAATTATAGACCTGAAGCAAGGTTTATTCCGTTGTAACTTTACTATTATCTTGTTGCCTCACTTACTGCAAGTTGCTATTTGATAATAACTATTATGGTGGATATTTTCTATCTAGAAATTCTACTCTGAAGTCTACCCTAAGTGAAAACTAATATGACCCAGGTTCTTATATTGTGATAAGTATATACATAAATAAACAATCCCATACTATCTTTGCCAAATAATTATAGAGTCTATTATTATTGTTAACAAGCTAATTATACAAACTATTATTTGTGAGAGCTTATACCAAGGTCGAGCCTTGTGATTGTTTAAATGTCATGTTTAAAACACTTTTTACTCTTGTAGTCAAACTTCATATATTATAGTTACTTTAAACCATCAGTTACAAATAATGAAGTTTATAATATAATATGGGAAAATTTGATCATCGTTTTGCATAGTATCCATATTAAAAGTTACTTGGTAAGGTTCTAATGCCAAGGTTGTTACAACCTTACCCAAAGGTCAATGTTATGTAAACATCGTTAAACAACATTCAATCTTCGAAACTATCGTATACAAGGATATAGATCTTGTATTATCATTGGTGGATGATTTATATATGCACTCCGTAGCCATATACATAGTTGGTTATTAAATCATTGTATTAATAATTCGAATAATTGGGAACATAGATAACTATAGACCAAACCTAAGCGTATTTGAAATATTTGGAGGCATGTGGATTCTTCTTGCCCATGCATTGGTGACTTTAAAGGGCTGGAAACACTATTAACTTGTCATTGTCTCTGAGGGTTTCGTTGTCCTTTGGGCTGCTCTGTGTGATTGCTTTGTCGTCCATTAGAGGCTGTTCTCTATCTTGCTTCTCCGTGGCCCATATTCGTTGCTGTGAGGGTTCAATGCTTAGTCTTGGCTTACAATTTTTGAGCTTGTGAACCCTTCTGTGCTAATGGTTATTGTTTGTATTTAGCTCTTGGCCTGTCAATAATTTTTAGCCTTGCTCTTCTTGTGGCTCGTCACAGCTCTGCAAACTTGAGCTTATTGACCTCGTTTCCACTCCAGGGCCAGCGTAAGGCTTATATCCCTCTCTTCTTCAAATACTTAAGCTGATAACAACTTCGTCGATGCTCAGATTCTTTTTCTTGTTTGCAAGTAACTACACTCAGTTATTTTTTTATAAGCATAGCTCGTTGTTAAAAATTTCCATACAGTTAGGTTTGTAAATGGAGATTTGAGCTTGTATTAAGGCACAATATTGTGCTCTATGCAGGGATTCGTGACTGCTTTAAATTTCAGTGACGAAGATAACGCTGGCTGGATTCAGGGACTCGTGGCTCCAATCCGGTAAGCCCTGGGTTCAAAGAATGGGTTTTTACCCTGCCTGTAAACAGGGTTGTTGATGGTGAAATCCTGAGCTTGGAATCTTGTCCGGTTTCTTCGTTAGATACGTGGTTTTAATAAGTTGTTTTTCCAAATTTGTTTACAAACCCTCTCTATGATGTTGGGTAGTTCAGCCTTGAGCTGGGTGTTGTAATTTGGTTAAGTTTTCATCCTTATGGCCTGACAATGTAATTCATTGGGTTTTTAAGAAGGATTTTACTTCTAGCTCAGTCTCGTTTTTATGGTAATCTTGTAAATTATGATTCTGTGCAATTTAGGGTTTTTTTCTATTCGACTGTTAATGAAAAAAATTACTATCTAAGATATCTTCTGTAAGTAGATATTGTTAATATAAATACTGTAGCTCAGTCGTAATGTGGAATTTATAATTTTTAAACTTACCTGTCCATAATATACTAGATAGGGTTTTACCAGAAATAAAACCCTTGTCTAAAATATGTTATTAAATTTGTTATTACTTAGGTTCCGCTACTTGCTATTTCGATTTGATTATTACAGGTGTGTGGTGGTATTTTAACTTGTTAACTGTAACTTATCTTGCTTGTTTAAAAAAAAACATTTGTTTTCAGAAAAGACTGTAAACAGTCTATAGTAGACACTACAATCTTCTTGTAACATTTATTTATATAATTGTCAATGTAAATGGATTATAACTTAGATAGTTTAATTTATAATAGATTAATAAATTGTTTAGGGTTTTGACCTTGAAGTTTTTCCTTCACGGGTATAATCATGTTCGGTAAATGTTAAATAGTTTCTAGATATGTAGATATTTAGTTTTCTACTAGTTATTGTTTGTATTTACATTGCTTTTATTTACTAAACTGTCACGTAGAATTTATTCATAGTCCTTGAAAGGATACAAAATAAACTCTGTAACTCTGTTTACTCTTTATAAATTAAGGACTTTTAATATAACCCTATCTTGTTCATATTAAATATTAATATTTGATTTAGTTAATATTGTTAGAAGATAAACTATGTTGTTATTGGCTTGTTTATATACTTAACTATATGTAATCACTGTAACTCTAATGTAGTTTTATTGCTACATTTCATTCAGTTATACCAAGTGAAAACATAGAAATAGAAATAAATCATAAAACTGTCTTTCCTCCATAATATTTTAACATAGAAATAAAAAATTTCTACTATATATAGATACACAATCCTATCTACTTAAAGCATTCTATCTATGCTAGAGTACGACCTGGTTTCTAGGTGTGGAAAAACAAAGTCTAGAAATTATTTTCATTCTATTTCATTATTTCCTAAACCAGTTTCATTTATATAACAATTTAATAAGGATACTAATTCTAACATTTCACAAACTTTACTTTAACATTCTTATACCAGTCAAACTAAGATTTATTTAACTAACATAGTAAAATAAAACAACATAGAACCTGTTAGGACAGGTGACAATAGCGTTAGGAGGTTGTTCCTCCCTACCAATCTCCTGGAGAGCACTCAAACAACGCTTCCTCAAGACCCTTGAGCCTGTTCCCGGTCTTATTGGCTGAGAACTAGTGGAGAATGCAAACAATAGAACCCTCTGTCAACTGACTAGTTCAATATCTTAGTAAATTACTCTGCTCTTAGCAGTATGATCTTCAGCTTAAAATTTGCAACTAGATCAATCAACAGTTATCTCCTCAAACACTTTCCAGATTTCCCTTCCATTTAATTTCTCTAAAGTACATTCATTCAACTTGAATTATCACTTCCCTAGAATGAGCAGCCTTAGCTCTCTTCAATGGGAATTTTTATAAAGATTGTCTAGGCCTTTTGGGTTAGTTGTCATTAATTGAGCCACCTGCTTTGATTCCACTTTCTTGGGGAATCATGACACCAAATATAGGGAGGTTTCCACCTGCTGTAGGAATATATTAAACCCACTCACAACTTAGGATAAAATAATTAATCATTATTGATTAATTATTCACCCACTAGCTTAATTAGTTGGCACCTTAAAGTCAATGCATGCCATCTATATCCTAGGAATGATTTAATTCTGATTCTGGGTTCATCTAGAATTAGTATACAGGACCTTATAGCAGATTCTGCTTTTTTCTGCTTTTTCCTGCTTTTCTATGGATAAAATAAAAGCTAGTCAACTAGGAAACTGGGAGCTTTTGTTTCCAACCCATCCTCCATTAGTTTTTCTCCATTTTATAGGATTATCATGTTACTTCCATCTCCTTGACAACTCACTCATGATTTTTCCAACTCGTGAGGTCCTTGATAGATTTAGCAAGTGCTTTATCCACCTATG
>LPNX010612304.1:99584-130192 GCA_001517045.1 Pseudotsuga menziesii
ATTTTGCTGGAAAAACTAGATCATGGGGAGCGAATGGATCACTCTGGTAATATGATATTTCTTCCAAAATATCCAAGGTATCACATATTTGCACACCAGTAGCAACATTAGAGGATGAAAAATCAAATTTCTCTTCACTTTCGGAAGCAATTACTAGTAAATTTTGCACAGAATTTAAAGGAAAATCACCGGTGAATGTTTGCATGGAAGTGCAGCAGAATTTTTCTTCAATATCAGAGATTCGAACGTCTTCTTCTGTTTCAGCAATATGAGAAGATGAGATATCAGAGATCTCATGAACTTCCGGAGTATCAGGAGAAGGAGTCACTGCATGGAGACTGTCTTCAATTCGAATTGACTGTGTAGAAGCCTCTACTTCTTCTTCATCTTAAACAACTTCATCAGAGAGAGTGGAGGATAAGCTTTTTAGATCAAGGATGTTTGTGGTGCTGGATGTGCACCATCTGCTATCAATTCCAAAGGTTTTGTCCAATCTTATATAGAGTTCTAGTGAATCTTTAATAGATCTACTGTGGTAGCGCATGCTAGGAGAAAGAGCCAGTTCCATTATTTCAAAAGCTTTATCCTTTGCTTTTAGCCAGTCATTATCACTCTCAAAAGAATTTCTACCGAGTCCAATAGACACATAAAAGAGTTTTTTTCTTCTCAGACATATATTCATCTTCAACCTCCATTCAAAATAGTCTGAGGATCGGGTGAGAAGAAGAACTGATGAATTCATTTCGAAGTTGTACCTGCAAAACAGAAAATGATCCAGTAGGAGATCCGAGGAGGAGAAGTGCCTTGTCCGTCGAGGCTCTGATACCATGTTAAATTTGAGCATATAGATCTGTAGACAAACACACAACTCACAAAGAAGATCTCACAATTTACTAAGCCATTAAAGAATGAAACAGTGCAAAAGGCTTGCAGCTGTGAATGCTTTCATTAATAAAAAAAGTAATCCAGATAATAATTACAATGATGTAAAATTGCTTTAATAGCCACAAGCAATTCGAATCCACATGAGGAAGTTCGAATTGATGACTCTACTTGACTGTAGGTAGCCAAGACTTGTCTAAATCACAATTGGAGTTCTAAAACACAACCAACTGTTACATTTAGTATTAAATAATGGTTAACTGACTATGGTAGGTGAGAAAAGTGCCCCACATGTGTGCAATTAAATAAACCATTATTTAACTGAATGTAACTGACTCCTAACTTGGCTTGACTAGTCATCAACTGAAGTTAACTGACCTTGGTTGGTTTCGGCACTCCCAATTGCTTCCTAAATTGTAGGGATTGATCTAGGAGACTCCTAAACTTATGCAATCAAGTGCAATAAGTGGCAGTGAGCCTTAATTAGTGTTCCCCACACTTTGGTAACTGAAACATGTGCCCCAATTATGTTAAGTTTAACCAATGGTGCTAATGACTATAAATAGACTGGATGGAATCCCGATTTAGACATATGACCAAATTTGGACAAGGGAGGATTAATAATCCTAACAGTCCTATCCTGAGGGAGGATTTTCCCCAAGTGGTTTTGCCTCTTTCCTCACTTTTCTGGACATAATAATTGTAAAAGAGTGACCATAGCCTTGTTGCTGGGCCCTATATGCATCTATATTTTTTGTCATACCATAATAAAGTCAGACTTATAAGGGGGTGTAGGAATATATTAAACCCAGTCACAACTTAGGATAAAATAATTAATCATTATTGATTAATTATTCACCCACTAGCTTAATTAGTTGGCACGTTAAAGTCAATGCATGCCATCTATATCCTAGAAATGATTTAATTCTGATTATGGGTTCATCTAGAATTAGTGTACAGGAACTTATAGTAGATTCTGCTTTTTTCTACTTTTTCCTGCTTTTCTATGGATAAGATACAAGCTAGTCAACTAGGAAACTGGGAGCTTTTGTTTCCAACCCATCCTCCATTAGTTTTTCTCCATTTTCTAGGATTAGCATGTTACTTCCATCTCCTTGACAACTCACTCATGCTTTTGCCAACTCGTGAGGTCCTTGATAGATTTAGCAAGTGCTTTATCCACCTATGGGGGTTTGCTATATTTTGGTAAGTCAGCCTTTTTGAGCTTTATGAATTGTTTCCATACAATTCGACTTCCCCATGAGGGATGTACTATTTATGTACTCTATTATTCATAATTATTCAATGGAAGGATACACACCAATATTCATCTCTCCATTCATGTGATTCAGTCTCTTTTCTTCTCTCTTATTTTCCTGTGTATGCTTGTGAGAATTCTTAGTAGCAAGATGTATTTCCTGTGCTTCTTCTTAGCATCATTGAACATAGCATTGATCTATTATTTCTACACCTGCAACAGTTGGAAGTGGTTTGAGGATGCTCCCACATGTTAGTTTTCTCTCCACCTAGTCTCCTCCACCAATTTGACCAGTAAACACTCTTTTAACAACTCTCCTAAGCTATTGTCTCATCCTTTATTCATTTATAAATAAAATATTCAGAATTACATTAAATACCCTTGACCCTGTTGAGTCATCAATTACAACTTAGCATAAAATTTAACATATTGTCCTCAAATAATATTAAATAATATAATTTTTTTTTTCAAAATTAGGGTATGTGACATACCACCATGTCAGAAAGGATCTGCACTTATATCTGACCATGGGAGGCCTTGCCTACCACCATTTCAGAAAGGTTCATGGACTCATCACTTCCCCTTGGAAGGAACCTCGATATTGAGAACACCAAACTTCTCCCTCAAGTAATAAAACTTCACTCTGGCCATTTCTAGCATAGAAGGATAACCTGCGAGCTTCGCCAGGACTGATTACATTCGAGGACAACCTACAGGACTGATTACGTCTGAGAAAACTACAAGCTTTTCTAGGATTTTATGCTTAGACAACCTATCTCATTGGCTAGGATATAACTCCCTCTTTTGAGAGATATCGATCTCGATCACAAATTGGAGCTTCACTGCTTTTCTCTCGCAAATAGCCGAGCAAGTGGCAGCATGTTTTTCCTCGGCTGTACTCAGTTCCATATATAACTCTTTCCTGCTAAATTAAGAGATCACGCCTGATCCCATACTAAAGCAGCACCCCAAAAGTGCTCTTCCTATCAATGGAACTTCCTACCCAATCTGAATCCATATAACCCTTCAAGTTAATCTTCTGACTCGTATCATACTTGAACCCATAGTCAACTATACCCTTCAGGTACCTCAGAATATGCTTTGCAGCAATATGGTAAACATGTCTGTTGGGCACCCAAGATGCAAGTAGATTATTACCAACATACAGAGTGTACAAGATTTATTGTCATCCCAAGAAAGTCTTTTATTTCAAAGCTATCATGCAAAATATATGCGAGTACAATTTCTACCTGACATTGTTACCTATTGGTATGCAATCGAAACTATTTGTAAACTAGATCACACCTGCTTGAAAGTAAATCAATCCTCAACCTATTCATGAAATCACACTGTAAATCTAATCACACTTCAACAAAATACATTACCATGAAACAAGATCTAATTATGTATATCTAAAAGAATTGTTATGTTGGCCAACGATCTACCAAATGAATTATCAACACAACGATTATGACAGGTCTAATGAATGAAAGCATACAACTATGATAAGATTAATGAATGAAAGCATAAACGAAATAATAAGCAAATCTAAACAATAACACACTTACAATTAACACTACCAGCATCTGCTCAAGGAAGAGGGCCTTTCCTCCACTGAGCAGAGCTGGATCTCCACAATAGAAGTCTACAACTCCAGAATTAAGAAACTACCAGCATGTATTATCATAATGGAGGAATTACAATAGATCCGGATCAAATCCTACAACACAACATTGTGTTATCTCCTATCATCCATCTCCTATCCTGCCTAATCTATCATGCTTAATCAATCAATCTATTATCCCCCTCTCAATGAGATTGATTACATATTTATACATAAAATTATCTCATGAAAATGAAGAAATGAACCCCCATCTTGTGATCTATAACAGCTGAAACATGGTTGTAACTGCTGGCAACTTTGGAATCGACCGCAACACAAAATCTAGAAAATACCCTCTCGAAGAACCACCTGCATATCGCAAATCGTAGCTTTGTTTGGGGATTTCTTCACATTTTACGTAAATGAGGATGTTACGCACAAAACCCATGTCTCATATTTTTGAGATTCGTTTCCATATGCCCGCAAATCAAGACGTGAATCAATGTGTTCTTATGTGGCATGCGTTTTTTGTTAAGGCTGTAACAGCTGGCTATGAGCGTCCTGTACATGACAACTCACTCCACAAACCATCATTAGTAAAATTATGCATAATAGTCTTTTAATTCATCAAAGATAAAGAAAAATAATCACTATTAACCACTTAAAACATCAAATGGAAGTAACAGCTGTACAATGCGCAGCTGCAACAAATGGATGAAAAATGAAATGATAAATGAGAAATAATGGTAAGAAAATGGGTGAAAGGTATGTCAATAAGTGATGGAAAAATGGACAATTATAGGGCCTAACATCTCCCCCAAACTGAACTTGTTGCATGTCCTCATGCAACCCAATACCTATGTAGCATCCAACTTGAAAAAAACTCATTCACTCGTTTCTTCATTTTACCATTTGCACAGCTACAGTTAGAAGAAATAGAGAGTTTAACACAAATTGGCAGAGTCACTTAGCAGAGGATTTAGGAGAAAATTAGGCGGATTCACAACTCTTTAGTAGAAATTTGGCAAAGTCGCAGCTTATTTTAGCAGAGGAATTGACGAAGGTTTTAGCGAAGATTTTGGTGGAACAGCGCTAAATGTAGCGGCAAATTTGGCGGAGTCAACTTATTTTAGCAGAGAAGTTGGCGAAGGTTTTAGCGGCAAATTTGGCGGAACTGCGCTAAATTTAGCTGCAAATTTGGCGGACTCACAGCCGCCGGAAAGTTCTATTCAACCGCCGGTAAATGGGCAGTTGACGAAAAACGGCTGCCGGAAAGTTATGTTCAGCCGCCGGAAAACGGGTAGTTGCCGGAAAATGGCCACCGAAAAATATGTCACAGCCGCCGGAAAGTTATGTTCACCCGACGGAAAACGGGCAATTGCCGAAAAACGGCCGTCGAAAAATATGTCACAGCCGCCAAAAAGTTATGTTCAGCCGCCGGAAAACGGGCAGTTGTCGAAAAACGGCCGCCGGAAAATATGTCACAGCCGCCGGAAAATTATGTTCAGCCGCCGGAAAGTTATGTTCAGCCATCGGAAAATGGCCGCTGGAAAATTATGTTCAGCCACCGGGAATTTATGTTCAGCCGCCGGAAAACGGGCTGTTGCCGGAAAACAGGAAACGACAATATTTTACGGCGTTTTAGCCTTTTTAACAGGAAATGTATGAAGCGATTTTCTCCCAAACGACGAACTGGGTTGGGCTGAAATTTTTCACAAAGGTAGAAACCACTCTAATGCATCTCCACGCCAAAAATTAGACAAACCCACATCACGGATTTCGAGAAAAATGTGAATTGGATGTAGGTTATTATGGTCATTTTCTCGAAAACCGTGCACTAGATTGAGCTGAAACTTTCCATGGTTGTTCTTCATGATGTTGTGCATCCCCTGTCCAAATTTCATGAGGATCCAACTTACCAATTGAAATATATGCCCAAATCAAATTCTGTACTTTTGAACATGAAAACAATGTATTGCAGCTGAACTTCTAGAGCCAATATTTCAAAAACTACAAACTAGGTTGGGCTGAAATTTTGCAAGCAAGTAAGTACCATTATAGTGCATCTCCTCACCAAAAATTAGATGAACCCACATCACGGATTTTGAGAAAACTGCGAATTGGATATAGGTGACGATAGTCATTTTCTCGAAAACCGTACACTTGATTGAGCTGAAACTTGCCACGGTTGTTCATCATGCTGCTATGCATTTCCTGTACAAATTTCATGAGGATCCAATTCGTGGTTTGTGAGATATCCTCAAATCAAATTCTTCATTTTTGCTAGTTGTGGATGAATAATAAAAAAAATCAATATGCACAAAAATGTCAAAAACCACTCCCCCAAACTGAATATGTTGCATGTCCTCATGCAAAAGAGGAGTTGTCATCTTAGTTGTGAACAACCATTTCCCCCAAACTGAGTATTTTACCTTCCATTCATGAAATCAAGTGAACTTTGGGACTGTTGTTTTCTTGTATCTGCACTATCACTGTCAACATCCAATTTTTATAAATGTGCTAGCTCGAAACACATCTTAGACTTATAAAAATCACTGTATGCTATTTGAAATTGACTATGTGAGCTCGATTTTTGATTCCCCATGGTTGTAGTTAAGTGCTTATAATGTATTTTAGAACCATTTTCTCATCAAATTCATGGCAAATTCTATTGCAATAAACCACAATAAATTTCATCCATTCTCATGGTTGAATGAAGGCTACTAGAATTTTCCAAAATGTTGCGCCCTTATCATGGAGTGCTTTGTAACACTTCAAATAATGTCAAGCATTCTTTTGCACATTCCTCAACAATCAAACTCATTTCAGAAATTCTGTCGAACTTAACAAATGACCAATGCTGAGAGTAATCATTACCTTCATGCTGCTGAGATACACTTCACATCCCTGAAAAGCTGCTACAGGATTTCCATTGTGCATGTATCATGCTCATGCTCATGCTCAAGACTTATGAAGATGTGAACCATTATGTGCACCACTGAACAAATCAAACAAATCAAAGAAATCATGCATTTGTTTTCTATCGTGCTTGAGTGATAGCATACTCTTGAGAAGGAATGGCTTCTACATCAACTTTTCATGTTGTAGGTTCTTATGTCCATCCTATCATTTTCTTTCAATAAGTGTATCAGTTGCCTTATTTCTCCTCATTATTTTTATATGGCAACAGAGGACCGTTTTGTACTGTTGGTTCTTGTGTGGCAGCAGTAAGACTTCTTTTCTTACTGTTGGTTCTTGTGTGGCAGCAACAAGATTTTTTCCTTACCGCTGGTTCTTGTGTGGCAGCAGCAAAATTTCCTATTGTTGGTTCTTGTGTGACAACAATGAGGTATCCATCTCTTTTTATGCTTGGCCAGTTGGGTGGGTGAGATGCTGGGTTGGAATCTGAAGGGGATGTGCATGAATGATGAAGTGTTATAATTGGGTGGGAAATGATGGAAATGGATGGACATAATATGCTATATAGAAAATGGAAATGGCTAATGCTTAGTGGTTCTTCATGAAATTTTCCTAAATCTTTAATAAATAAAAAACTCATGCTATTTTACCTCAAGTTTTACCTCCATGGAAGCCTTGGTTGACATGAATGGACTGGTGTATGCTGGATCTATGTAGCTGATCCAATGCTGAGACATATGTATATGAGAGCTGAAAACTGGATGAGATCGAATTTGATCCATGATATTGTGCTGGTTGCAAGTAAGACTAACTGCTGAGACAATTGATGAGCAGAAATTCTACCATAGAAGCAGAAAGTCCTTTCTCTTATTCTGAAAATCAACTGCTGAAATGAAAATGGAAAGGAATTGCAAAACTACTGAACAAATGATGCTGCAAATCATTGTTGAAACCATTAGATCACATAGTCTTCAACCGCTACAAAACCGAGGTACAATTCTTACCATGCGAATGAATGTGCTGAAGTCGAGCATGGAAAGAAATCATTGGATTACCGGCCATTAATGTATGCTGTTAACCAATGTGAAGAAACTCACCTTTGATGACAGTGAGCTCTAAAGTACTTTAGTGCATCTTGACAGGTACGAATGGATGTGCTGGAGTTGAGTCACCTGCAAGATTTGTCAATCAAGAGGCATTGAAGAATCCCCATGATTAACAACAAGGAAATCTGCCATTGATTCATGCAGATACCAGGGCACTATAAAAACTCTAATCTCGATCCCAGATGATGTGTTGGATTCAATGGGACAAGACCATTGGAAGGTGGACCTTAATGAATTCCACATCATCCAATACGAGTACAAAATACATGATTTGTGAAGAATCATAGTGAAAAATAGAACCAACATGAAACTCAGAAGTGGAAAGTATATGTGAAGTCATGATGTAGTAGTGATGGGAAATAAAACGGTTATGGTGACTACATAAGCAGTGGAAAATGAGACTTCGACATGAATGGATTTTTGGGGTTTTGAAATGAGGAGGGTGAATGAATCTACCATAGGGAAATTGGCTTCTTGAGGGGTTTCTTTCAGCAACAAGTGGGATGACAGGTGTCTAAAATTGATTCTTGGCATGTAGCAATGGAACTTGACTCTGGAAACATTGGACTGTGTATGGTTTGCACATCAATCTCTCCAATTTTTTATGTGCTCAATCCATTTGCAAATAGATAAAAAAATCTTCAAGAGTCACTCGTGCATTCATTGACCTTCTTCTTCCAAGGACCTGCAAAACCTAGCATTTGCCTGCAATAACACATGAGACGATGGAAGAAGAGAGATGATTGGTCTCTCTTCACTCAACACTTATAAAAAAACAACAAGCAATTACTCATAAAACAAATCCAAAGAAAAATGAACAAAGCAAAATCCATTTTAGACCTGCGGCAGAGCAATGTTCATCTAGACTCACCAACGGTATTCTGATCATAGATTCTTCGTTCCTTGTCCAATTTGAGTGATTCCAAAGCCAAATGAAAGTAAATTCATAGGTCTATTTCCATTAAAAACAGGTTTTTAAAATTCTATGTAATGATGTTCCAAATCGCTCAGTAACAGCCTGCATGACAAGGTGTCTTTTCGAATTCTGGACTAGACCAACAGTCACGGTTTTAGGCTTAACTTTTTCGTTTGATAATGGATTGATGTGATTCCAATTGTATATGAAAGTATATTAATTTAGGTATCTCCATTAGAAACAGGTTTTGAATCCAACAAGAATTGATGGGCCAAATAAGCCAATGAACAGTCTAGAAAATATACTTTTAGGAATGCAGATTTGGGACAGGTGGTCGGTATTTTGGTCATAAAATTTGCGCATGACATCGGAATAGAGTGATTCAAATTGATTTGTAAACTAGATTCATAGGAGAATATACCAATGAAACAGGTTTGTAAAATATATCCAATAAGGCATCCAAAAATTGACTGTCCCATCTCTGTTCCTAAGCTGCCAGCTTGACACCCTGTTAGTATTTTGGCCATAAAATTTTTGTTTGACACCCAATCATAGAAATTCAAATTGTTTTGGAAACTAGATTCAAAGGGCTACTTGGAATATAAACAGGTTTTGAAAATAAGTTCATTTGGTCTCCCAAAAAATGACTGTCCCGTCTATATTTCGGTAAAATTTTCAAGCCAAAATGTCACAAAAATAAATGAAATTTGACCCCAAAAAGTGATTGGAATAGATGTGAATGTTTTTAATAATGTAAATTTAGATGTAACACACATCCATACCAAAAATTTCAAGCATTGAGCATCTATATTGACTTACACGGTTTGTTGCAGCCACAGCTGCAACTCTTGAAAAATGACATAATGTTGAAATAAAGCATGTGAATTTTTATTGAAAATAAAAGCTAAAGACATATCATGATGTGCAACACAAACATATCTCAAACTCATAAATTTTACCTGTAGCACAGTCACAGCCAGTGTTGCAGCTCACTGTTGTAACTGAGAATAATCACAGCTGAGAGTAATCACTCACAGCTGGGGGTTGCAGCTAACAAATTCATGTCAAATTTCAAGCTTGAAGAGTTCCATTTGTATACCTGTGTCTTTGCACTCGTGTAATCATCAATCACTTTGAGACGCCAAAATGTTAGGCAAGTAGCAACGGCATTGCAAGCTGTTCAACGCGTAGCTACATTCATGGAAGTAGTAGGCACGCGCAGCTACACTCAAATGGTTGTTAAACACGTAGGCTGTTCAATGCGCAGCTATACTCCAATGGTTGTTCAACGCGTAGCTGTTCAATGCGCAGCTATACTCAAATGGCTGTTCAACGCGCAGCTGGGTTGGGTGTGCTCCTCCATCCTGAAATATCAAGTAGATAATCATTGCAACTTTACCGATCAAAAGGAGAAAGTGGGACAAATCGAAATTGGGAAATTGATGACAAAAATGACTTAAGCATTTTTGTTCAAATAGTCAACAATTCCAAAGTATTCATGAAAACATCTCATACCCATTCTTCATCTTTCTACTTTCTGATCTTCCAGATCGCAACAAGGCGCAGGAAGAGAGCATACTTATTCAAAAATAAAAATACAAAGTCAAACAAAAGCATGGTTTTATTCTGATATTCTATCCTACCCTATTCTACTTGGAAATAAAAAACTTGTTTAAGTGTATGCATATTTCCAATGGAGCCATTTTCGAAAAAGTGACTCAAGCATGCTCATACTCCCAATAGAAAAATATAACTTTATGAATTCTAGGATATGAGAGATCAACTTCCCTTCAAATGATGGTGCCAAGAATTGGTGAAGTATGAAATGATGCTGTAGACCGAAGACAGATTGAAACCAAGCTTCAATATGGTCTTTGTTCCCTTGATTGCTCATGGATTTTACACCATGAAGATCCTTAGTAAATTGATCTTCCTCAATGCATAATAGTTTTGGATCTAATGATGTGAATGATGATTTTGGTTCCAATGGCTGTTCTCCGTCAAATATTACGTGTGTATTATTGATCTTGTCTCCTTACTTATGAGGACTAGAAGAAGCTCCATCTGCAAAAATTGGATTTAAAACATGTTCAGGCCTCGTATGGATTTGCTGCAACAACTCACAGCCTTTTTGCAATGGTGTAGATGAGGTAGAACAAGAGGGAAGTGTAGGAACATTTTGCAGTTCAACACTGTAAGCATACTGTACTGCTTTATTATGGTTAGGGTGGAGGGTTGATTGGACAGGAATATGTGTTGGGTACCAAGGAGTTTGATGAGAAGATAGACGTGGTTGATGTAGATGATTGATTTGTGAGGTTGATATTGAAGGACCAACTTGTGTTGCAGCATGAGGGAGAGTGGCCATATGATCATAAGATGGACCATTCCAACCTTGTGGGTAAGGTAGGTAAAAGTTAAATTGAGGCTGCAACAGCTGCCATGGTGGAAGAGTATTCAATGATTGAGTATGAGAGTAAGGAAATAGAGGGATAGAATTTCGAACCATAGATGTAGGCCATGGTTGACATGACTGTTGCAACGAGTTGGCTGCAACTCCCAGATCTCTATGATATGTTTCTTTCATCTTTGGTAAGGAGGGACAATGATCCGTGGAATGATTCAAGTTGCATATACCACAACTTTCAAGACTATCCAAAGGGAAATCCCTTGCTTCTCTTATCTCCTTCTTCTTTTCGTTATTCTGCAAAACACCCAATTGTAAATCAGCTTTAGAAATGTCAAATAAATTGCTGATTTCAGTTCGTAAAACTCTTGTTTTTGCAGCAGAATTCAAAAATGGAGATAAAAGTTCCTTAGAATTCTTACCAGTCTTGAAGTTTCCTCTTGAATACCTTCTACATAACTCACAAATATCATCATATGCTAACTGAAATACATTACCTGTTCCGATCATATTCAATATTTCTAAACATTCAGCTTGGATTCCCTTGAGTAGAAGTGTTTTTAAGATTTCCTTCCCCATATTTTTCTGTTTGGATCTTTGGAGGTTATATTGAAATCGTTCTATGTATTCCTCCAGACTCTCTTCTTCTCCTTGTGTCATTTCAAAAATGTCTTCATTGACCCTGCAATAATCTTGGTACCTTTTCAAGAACACATGTTTCATATCTTCCCAAGTTTGTATACAATTCCCACCGAGGCTCATGAACCATCGGAGGGATGTTCCTTTTAAAGTAAGGGGAAACACATTCAACTTTTGATCATTAACACAATAACCATATCCTCTACAAAGTACTTCAAATTGAAATAAAAATACATCAGGGTCTTCGTTTTCCAAACCATGAAAATTTGGTGGAACATGTGGGGGAATTCTTTTCGTTGGTGCCACTCCTCTCGAATCTCTGATGGGAAATTCAAAGGTAACAACTTCCGCATCTTCCTCACTTGCCATCTCTTCATTAGATTCTTTGTGCGCTATCTTGAGGCTCCTCCTTCGAATGTTCCTGTCAACTTGTTAGTAGAATGGGTGGTGCTTACAACACCACTGAGGGGAATGATAAGATTTATGCTGCAAATATTGAAAATGAAATAAAATTGAATGTAAAGACAAAAAATTAACACTCAAAATAAATTCAATAAACTGAAATGTAATCATGCAACCTACATGCCATATTTTAACAATGTATCTACAAAACAATGTCAGATGTACTTTTGTACAATTGATAACTTCCCCGGCAACGGCGCCAAAATGTTGGGCACCCAATATGCAAGTAGATTATTACCAACATACAGAGTGTACAAGATTTATTGTCAACCCAAGAAAGTCTTTTATTTCAAAGCTATCATGTAAAATATATGCGAGTACAATTTCTACCTGACATTGTTACCTATTGGTATGCAATCGAAACTATTTGTAAACTAGATCACACCTGCTTGAAAGTAAATCAATCCTCAACCTATTCATGAAATCACACTGTAAATCTAATCACACTTCAACAAAATAAATTACCATGAAACAAGATCTAATTATGTACATCTAAAAGAATTGTTATGTTGGCCAACGATCTACCAAATGAATTATCAACACAACGATTATGACAGGTCTAATGAATGAAAGCATACAACTATGATAAGATTAATGAATGAAAGCATAAACGAAATAATAAGCAAATCTAAACAATAACACACTTACAATTAACACTACCAACATCTGCTCAGGGAAGAGGGCCCTTCCTCCACTGAGCAGAGCTGGATCTCCACAATAGAAATCTACAACTCCAGAATTAAGAAACTACCAGCATGTATTATCATAATGGAATAATTACAACAGATCTGGATCAAATCTTACATCACAACATTATGTTATCTCCTATCATCCATCTCCTATCCTGCCTAATCTATCATGCTTAATCAATCAATCTATTATACCCCTCTCAATGAGATTGATTACATATTTATAGATAAAATTATCTCATGAAAATGAAGAAATGAACCCCCATCTTGTGATCTGTAACAGCTGAAACATGGCCGTAACTGCTGGCAACTTTGGAACCGGCCGCAACACAAAATCTGGAAAATACCCTCTCGAAGAACCACCTTCATATCGCAAACCGTAGCTTTGTTTGGCGATTTCCTTGCGTTTCAGGTAAATGAGGATGCTACACACAAAACCCATGTCTCATATTTTTGAGATTCGTTTCCATCTGCCTGAAAATCAAGACGTGAATCAATGTGTTCTTATGTGGCATGCGTTTTTGGTTAAGGCTGTAACAGCTGGCTATGAGCGTCCTGTACATGATAACTCACTCCACAAACCATCATTAGTAAAATTATGCATAATAGTCTTTTAATTCATCAAAGATAAAGGAAAATAATCACTATTAACCACTTAAAACATCAAATGGAAGTAGCAGCTGTACAATGCGCAGCTGCAACAAATGGATGAAAAATGGAATGATAAATGAGAAATAATGGTAAGAAAATGGATGAAAATGGATGAAAGGTATGTCAATAAGTGATGGAAAAATGGACAATTCCAGGGCCTAACAATGTCTTAGATCTATCACGAACTACCTCAATGTGTTCACAGCAAAGCAAATATCTGGTCTCGTATTCGTCACGTACATCAATGACCCAATCATCTGACGATACATCATGGCATCAACTGACTCTGATGAAGCGTCATTCAATAGCTTCAGGTTCGATTCCATAGGTGTGGCCATGGCCTTGTAGTCCATCATCCTGAACCTCTTCACAATCTCCACTGCATACTTCCCTTGTCCAAGGGGGATTCCATCTGCACTTTTCCACACCTCCATTCCTATAAATTAGCGCATCATACCCAAGTACTTCATCTCAAACTCAGCAACAAGTCTCCTTCTTGCAACTTTAATGAGTTCCTCTTTCCCTTCCAGGAACAAGTCATCGACATATAATATGAGCATCATTGGTCTTCTGCCTTCAACCTTGAAGCAAAGGTTGGAATTTGATTTACTCTCAGTAAACCTTAGAGCCATCATTAATTTGTCCATCCTATCGTACCATGTCAAACCTCAGGATCTTCTGCAGTCACTCCCTATGAAGTGGAGCATCATTCTCCCTTTGCCTTTAGTACTCTATGTATTGAAACATTTTGTACTGGAGTGACAAGTAGATTCCTCTGCTACTAATATTCTATGTATCCATCTAGGGTCACTGGATACCAAGATCCTCTATCTTGAACCTTTTGAAGAGTTCTTCTCACACTCATCTGTGAGCTTTTCATCCTCTATAGGATTTCATCTTCAACCTTGCAGTAAAGGTTAAGATATTCATCACTCTAGGTGATCTTCAAGCTCCTCATGTATGTGATATCCCATGGGTGTCTTCTGAGCTCGTACAAAGCCTTCTTTAATTTGCACACATGAGTCTTCCTGTCATGTGTATTAACTTCCAGTGGTTGCAAATGTCTCTTCGTAGTCTATGCCTTCTTTCTGTGAGAGGCCTAGTGCTACGAATATTGCCTTGTATCCCACGATGTTGTCGTCTACTACATGCTAGATCTTGTAGATCCATATGGAAGATACTACGGACTTCCCTCCAGGTCTTTGAAATTTTATTCTAGTTATCATTATTCATTTTGGATTGTTAGAGTGAATCTTGAACTGCCATCACTTGTTCTTCGGAACAAGTCTCATCCTTCTTTTCTTGTAGGTGATTGTACACGATATTTCCTACAATTCAAATGCACCAATTGTATGGTTAGAAACATTTCATAATGCATATTTATAATGGAAAATTCTTATGCATAAATATATAATAATGCAACTATTTTATCCAATACAACATTCATCCATATCTCATAGAAACTTTCTAGATGCCTTCCATCTCTACCATGACATCATTGAGATTGTGCACTAATCCAATATGTCAGCAAAGAGGTTTCATTCTAGATAAGTAAAAATGGAGAGTTGTATAGAACCATGAGCTACTTGCCCATCACATCCATATTAGTAGTATACTGCCATTAATGCAAACATTCTATCATGCATAACACATCAATTGAATATAAACAAACGCATAACCAAACAATATAATGAAATGACAGTTGAACAATTATATTTATTTTTATCGTGGGTAGAATCCTTATTTCAGCTTCATCATATTCTTTATTCATAACAGAATCAATTCTTATCCAAATGCAAAGATGGATAAGAGGTACTTCAATAATTTAGTTCTTCATATTCCTCATCGCTTGAGGGATCTTCTTTGAATCATAAGCGCTCGATCTTCAGTTGCTCACATATTCTCTTCTCTTATTATGAGTCAAGCTTCTTCTTATGTCCACTCTTTCTAGAGTCTGCTGAAGGTAATCACTTATTTTTGGTACACATTCCTTGAATGAATGAATCCCATGATCCTAGGAGGCCATTCAAGGTGGTTATCACAATTTCTGGATTCTCTACTTCTTCATCCACTGCTTCAAGTTATTCTTTGATTTGAGATACCCTTGTAAAGTATGACTGTACGGTCTCTGCATTCTACATCTTTACATTCTTCAACTGGTTTCTCAAAGTCATCTTCTGATTTATGTCTTCCCTTCAAATAGCTTGGCTAAGGAATCAAACATCTATTTAGGTGTATTTAGGGAAGACACTTGTGGTATAAGGTGGTCCTTGATTGAATTAGCAATGATCTTCTTGGCCTTGACCAAGTTCTTCTTATGTAAGTCTTTAGCCTCATCTCCCTTTGGAACTGGAACCTCTCCACTTATGTAGGTGTGTCCAATTCATTTTCTTCAAGAAACAGTGAAAAATTATACTTCCATGCTCATAATTTTTCAGCTTTAAAAATATTGTCATCAAGTTGGTGTGATTAGTCATCTTGAAATGAGAACCTCAACTGTAAATAACAAAATATTAGATCTTACCGATTTGAGGTGTCCGTCTTGGTTCCTGAGCTGGCTGATCTAGGGTTTGTTAGAGAAACCCTAATTTTATAAAACTTGGAATATTTCATATCAAATTGCATAGAAATATGGGCCTCTTAAAGGTGAGCTGTCCAATGTACTCCTTTTCTGAAAACAGTCGAGGGAAGATCCCGAAACAAGAAGCCCTAGTTTTCCAATTTCCTCTACAGAAATTCCTGAAATTTTTTCTGTGGTATCTCTAAAATTACTGCTCTTCTATGTCTGAGATTTCTTACTGAGGTAGCCTCATCTATCGTATTTCTAAAACCAAATGTTTGAGTAGAATTGGTTTCACCAATTGATACTTATGATAGTTTTCCCAAGGTGACTTATTTCAGGACTATTCAGCATGGTGAACTTGTACATACTTCAGGACTATTTCCCTGACTTACAATAGAGGTTTAAACTCAATGACTTTACATGAATTTATTATATTAATGATTCTCCTGATAGGAACATCGAGGTACAATAAAATACAATATAAGATATATAAGTGATACATTCCAAAGTTATAAATACATCAACAATGACTTGGGCTATGACCCCCTCTCTGTGATGAAAGTCAGCTGCATAATATTCAAAATAGGAAGGTGTAATCACATATCCAAAGATGAAACCCACAACAATTTCACAAAAGGATGTTGCAGCATCTCCCTAATTCAATATCAGATTGATATCTCTTAGAACTATGTTCTCGCATGGGACATTGTCAGTGCACAAAAATCTAATTGCTACTTCTGTTGTCGATGTTCCACTAAGTTAGTAATTGTAGGGGATTTACAGTTTGAATCAGACATCCTAACGTCTTTTACTAAAAGAAAAAGAAAAAGAAAAAACCCTCATATGCAGATAATTTTATTTTCCTTTATATAATTTTAAAGCTCTTAGTGACCACAAAGATCACAAAGTTTTAGTTAAAACTGGAAGAAAAATTAGGATAAAAAATCTTCCAGTACCATAACCCATCATGATGTGTCGGCCAAGGAAAGAATGTGACCAGTGTAGGTCGACACGTTCAATCACACGTTTCATTTCAGTTGATCAAGTTCTATGAAGTATGTTAAAAAAAACATATGAGGTCCCAAGTATCTTACACTTGAAAACCTGTCTTATCGTGTTGTATATGAATGAAAATACCTCCGTGTGTGTTAAGATGCCTGTAGGTTCAAATTTGGATGGAATCTATTTCATGCAAACATTCTCCCTAAGCTTCTACATATTTATATTGAATTTCTTTTCCCTAAAGTTGAAGGCGATTTGGCGGATTTGATTTTAAATTTAAAGGAAAAATTGTCGAAATCAAAAAACTTCTTAGCAGTAGCTATGTTGAATTCTAACAGAATTGTCCTTTTATGACACTATTGTTTGGGTCGCGTTGATTTCAAAAACATCAGTGAGCGAGGAGATCAACCGTTCCTCTAAGTTGATATATTTAATAATTTAAATTAAATGAATAGAACTGTCTATGAAACTCAAGCCTCGAAGTGAATTCAACTACAATTATCGATGAGACTCCTAGAACTACAATACTGCTAGAAGCATGCCTTATTATTATCAACTTATTCTTTATCTTCATAATTGATGTACGACATGACGCAGCAAAAGAAGGATGTCAAGAAATAATTTCTATAATAATTTAAGCTATTTTATTGTGATGTTATACCTGAGTGATGAACACTCCTATGTGGTTCAGGTTTGGGTTTTGAACAAGCTCATAGAAATATTTTGTGTACAATTGATAACAAGGACCTCCTTCCTATTGTTGGGCACCCTATATGCAAGTTAATTAAATCCAACATACAGAGTGTTCAATATAAATTTTCAACCCAGGGAAGTCTCTTATTTCAAAGATAATGTGCACTGTATATGCTTTAGACACTAAGTAGCTAATGCTATAAATGAATTAACCTACTTTTCTGTTTAGACCAACTCATCCCATGATCTACTTAATCTAACTTACATTCTTAATAATGCAATCACAAATACCTTCTTACAATCCTTAATCTAGAATTAAAAGATTCAGGAAATAGACATCTAGATTACTTTTGTAGAAAGTTAAATCCTCAATTACCAAGCCATCTAAAGATCCATCTCAACTATCTTGATTCAACTTAATCTAGGAATTCAAAGTGCAGGAATTAAGTTCTACAATTACAAACGTAAAGGAATGAACTACAAATATCTAAGGAAAAGAATGATTCAAAGAACTAGGGATGAACAAGGATGTCATAGCTATCACATAGTTGCATAAGAGAAAGTTAACGTACACACTCGACTGTCACACCACACCACTGCAGTTTATAGAGGATGTAATTACTGATCATTCAAAGGAACACATGATAAATCAATGACTGTTGCATCTTACTGTAAAATAAATGAATTTATCATAAGATTCAAACCATACAACATAATAAATAAAATACCTAATTAACTCAGCAATCCGTGTGGGAAGGAGGGCCCAACCTTCACACAGAGATGCTGGAAGTAGCACATGTTAGAACGCCGAGATATGAAGAATCAAATTCCTTGTATTAAAATGGCAAGATTGTTGATGTATATGTAACTTCGGAATGTATTTCACTTGTATTTCTTATATATTGTAACCCAATGTTTATTCCAGGATGTACTTGAGTCATGTCATGGCCTGATGTTCCTACCGGGAAGATCTATAATATAAACAAGTCATGTCAAGTCATTGTGGGTAACCCTCCTACTGTCTAAGGGTTAAAGTCCCTGGAGTTTAGGGGCACTAGGGTTATTATATTCTCCTATTGAGGTCAGCCCTAGTAGGGTTTTAGTCATGTCGGGATTAGTATAAATAGAGAGTTGGACTCTCTATTTATAACACAAATCATACACACTCAAGTGTAGCGCATAGTTGAGGAAGGAGAAGACAATGGGGCTAGATAAGAAGAAGGTTACTACTGTCGGGAGATCTCTTACTGCTTTGGGTTCTACTTTTGGTGCTAATTATTTCTTAGAGGAAGTTGCGGGGTTTTCACCATTTATGGTTTCCCCAAGGATAAACATTGTGTTCATTGTCTCTTATGTTTGATTGTTCTCCTTGTTGTTCTCTTAGTTAAAGATCCTAATGTTATGTTAGCTTAATGATAGAAAAACTAACATGGTATCAGAGCTAACTATGTAGCTGCGGGAACTAGGGCTTCCTAGTTTGTGGATCTTCCTCCAAAAATTTTCATCAAAATTAAGGTGGAATAACTCTCCTCCTTAGGGAACATCTTTCTGTTGAAGTAGAATCCAATTATGAGGTTTTTTAGTTTTGGACCCTACACTATTGCCGAAAATTAGGGCTTTTCACAGAAGAGGAATTTTTCAGTGAGCCTAGGCCTGGATTGATCTCCTCCCCAAAATCAAAGTTAGGGATAAATTTCAAGGCATTTGGGTGGACAGAACTCCAGAAAAGCAAAACCCTAATTTGCTACTGAACCAACACTGCAGGGTTTCAGCTCCAAATTCAGATATGACATCTTGACCTGGTAAGATCTAAATCTTTTGTATTTCCATTTGAGGTTCTCAGTTTAAGATGTCTCATCATACCAAGCTTGATGAAAAGCTTGAGGGAGCTGATAACTTTCGAGCCTAGAAGTATAGGATCTCCCTGGTCCTGGAAGAAAATGAGTTGGAATCCTATATCAGTGAGGAGGTTCTAGTTCCAGAGGGAGATGATGCTAAGGCCTTAAATAAGAAGAAAATGGTTATGGAAAAGAGAATCATTGCTGATTCTATCAAGGATCACCTCATACCACAGATGTCCTCCCTCAAGACACCTAAAGCTATGTTTGATGCCCTAGCCAAATTGTTTGAAGGGAAGAACATAAACATGAAGATGACTCTGAGAAACCAACTAAAGAATGTAAAGATATAGAATGCTGAGACTATTCAGTATTACTTTACAAGGGTCTCTCAGATCAAGGAACAGCTGGAAGTAGTAGATGAAGAATTGTAAAACGCAAAAATTGTGATGACCACCTTGAATGGTCTCCCTAGATCATGGGACTCTTTCATTCAAGGGATCTATGCCAGAAAGAAGTTATTCAATTTCAACAGACTATAGGAAGAATGCTCTCAAGAAGAAGCTCGGATAGCAGCTCGAGAAGAAAAGATGGGAAGTGAAGATGAAGCTCTTACCACCCACACCAAGAAAACCAAAAGGGACCATCATCACTGCAAAGGAAAGCCTTATCACTCTAGAAGATATTGGGCTACTGTTAGATGTTACACATGTTAGTTTTTCAACATTCAAGCTAGCATTATGTTAGGATCTTTACTGAGAGAACAACAAGTACAACAATCAAACACAAGAGACAATGAACACAGTGTTTTCATCGGGGAAACCATAAATGGAGAAAAACCTGCAACTTACTTAGAGATAGAATCAACACAAAAGGTAAAACCCCAAAATAGTAAGATGCACTCCTGACAGCAGTAATCTTCTTCTTGTCTAGCCCCAGTGTCTTCTCCTTCCTCAACTATGCGCTACACTTGAGTGTGTGAGTGATGTGTTCTAAATAGAGATTCCAGCTCTTTATTTATACTAATATCGACGTGAATAAAACATTACTAGGGCCGACCTCTACTTGGAGAGTCTAATAACCCTAGTGCCCCAGAACTACGGGGACTTTAACCCTTAGAAAATCAGAGGGTTATCCACTATGACTTGACATGACTTGTTTACATTATTGATTCTCCTGATCAGAACATCGGGGTGTGACATAACATGATAACATCCTGGAATAAACATCGGGTTACAATAGATAATAAATACAAGTGAATACATTCCGAAGTTATAATTACATCAACACTCCCTCTTAACTAAGAAGGTATTCTCTCGACACAATTTTCATCACTAGTCTTCTTCTCTGGCTATTCTCATCATCTACATATTCAAGTCATTTTCATATTCAATTCATCATTCATCTGGATCTGGATCATCACTCGATCTGGATCATCGTCACTGGATCATACTCGATCTGGAACATCGTCACTAGATCATCATCATTGGATCTGGATCATTACTCGATCTGGATCATCATCACTGGATCTGGATCATCACTCGATCTAGATCATCATCACTGGATCTGGATCATCACTCGATTTGGATCATCACTACTAGATCCGGATCATCACTCGATCTAGATCACCACTGCTGGATCTAGATCATCACTTCTGGATCTAGATCATCACTCGAACTAGATCTCTCAGAGTCATCATAACTGGATCTGGATCATAGTTCGATTTGGATCTCATCTAGTCATCATCATGTGTGCTATCTCATCATAGGAAGTTCTATAGAGCCAACCTTCTTTCATGTTGGTTTTAGGCCTATCCATCATGTAGGTATTCGCCCAGTACTTACATCTGACCTACTCATCAGAAAGGCACACCCAACACTCACATATGATCATGTAGAAACCTACAATCACATCAGAAAGTCCCATCACTCACATTCACCAGCATGACAGGACATCATTATCATCTGTGAAAAGGATTCATCACTTATATCTGACCTGGAAGGAAACAAGTCCTCCACCCTCACCAGAAAGGCTTGCACTCACATTTGACATGGAAGGAACTAAATCCTCCACCCTCGCTAGAAAGGCCCCCAGTCTCATACTGAGCTACCTGGTAATGGACCAGGTGCCTCCATTCTCCCAGAGAATGGTAGTTTCCCTTATATATGACCTGGTAGGAACCAAATCATACACCCTCACCAGAATGGCCTGTACTCACATCTAACCTGGAAGGAACCAAATCGTCCACCCTCATCAGAAAGGCCCCCAGTCCCAGACTGAGCTACCTAGTAACGGACTAGGTTCCTTCACTCTCCCAGAGAGTGGCAGTTTCCCTTGTATCTGTCCTACTCGATAGAATGGATAGCACTCATATTTGACATGGAAGGAACTGAATCCTCTCACCATGACAGAATGGCTCAGCCCTTACATCTGACCTGCTCGTCAGAATGGATTTGGATCTCAACACTCATATCTATCATGGAAGGAACTGAATCCTCTCAACATGACAGAATGTCTCAACACTTATATCTGACATGCTCGTTAGAATGGCTTTGGATCTCAACACTCATATCTTCCATGGAAGGAATTGAATCCTCTCAACATGACAGAATGGCTCAGCACTTATATCTGACCTGCTCATCAGAATGGATTTGGATCTCAGCACTCATATTTGACATGGAAGGAACTGAATCCTCTCACCATGTCAAAATGGCTCAGCCCTTACATATGACCTGCTCATTAGAATGGATTTGGGACTCATCACTTTCCCTTGGAGGAAGCCTCGATCTGGAGAACACCAAGCTTCTCCCTGAAGTACTCAAACTTCACTCTGGATAATGGCTTCATCAACACATCAGCTATATGTTCCTCCATCACAACATACTAGAGCTTCACTGCTCCTCTCTGCACCATATCCCTGGTATAGTGATACTTGATATCGATGTGCTTCGACTTGTCATGGAACATTGGATTCTCTGAAAACTTCAAGCAACTCTGGTTGTCACAATGTATACAAGTAGCATCCATTTGGAGATCAAATAAATCAGACAGTAGCTTCTGCAGCCATACTGCCTCACAACTAGTTCAACAAGCTGTGACATACTCTGCTTCAGATGTACTCAGTGCCACACATGATTGCTTCCTGCTAAACTAAGAGATCACACCTGATCCCATACTGAAGCAACACCCTGAAGTGCTCTTCGTATCGATGGCACTTCTTGCCCAATCGGAATCAACATAACCCTCCAGGTTAATCCTTTGATTTGCATTGTACTTGATCCCATAATCAACTGTACCCCTTAGGTACCTCAGAATATGCTTTCCATCAATCAAGTGAACATTTCTTGGATCTGTCAAGAACTGGCTCAAGGTGTTCACAACAAAGCAAATGTCTGGTCTCGTGTTCATCAGGTACATCAATGACCCAATGATCTGACGATACATCATGGAATCAACTGACTTTGATGAACCATCGCTCAATAGCTTCAGGTTTGATGCCATAGGTGTGGCCATAGTCTTGCAATCCATCATCCCAAACCTCTTTAGGATCTCTACTGCATACTTCCCTTGTCTAAGGAAGATTCCATCTGCACTCTGCTACACCTCCATACCTAGAAAATAATGCATCATACCCAATTCCTTCATCTCGAACTCGACAGCAAGCTTTCTCTTCATATCAGCAATCAACCCATCCATACCTATTACAAACAGATCATCTACATATAGTAGAAGCATCAGTGGGTTTCCATCTTCAACCTTGTAGTAAAGGTTGGAATCTACTTTACTCTTGGTAAAGTCCAAACTAGATAGAAAGCTGTCAATTCTATTGTACCAGGTCCTGGGTGCCTGTTTCAAACCGTACATGGATTTCTTCAATCTGCATACATGAGATTCCCTGTCATGTGTCTCAAAACCAAGTGGTTGTTATACATACACTTCCTCTTCTACTACACCATTCAAGAAAGTAGTCTTGACATCCATCTAGTGTATCTTCTATTTCATCACTGCAGCCAGAGCAAGTACTGATCTAATGGAAGTGTATCTGGCTTCAGATGCAAAGGTTTCTGCATAGTCTATTCCTTCCTTTTGAGAGAAACCCTGAGCCACAAATCTTTCCTTGTATTTTTTAATGCTACCATCTGCAACATGTTTAATCTTGTAGATCCATTTGGAAGTTACAACTAACTTCCTGTCTGGTCTTGGGACAACATCCCAAACATCATTCTTCATGATCGATTGGTATTCTTCGATCATAACATCCTTCCATTCTTTTCATTCTGCCGCTTCTTCATAACTGGAAGGTTCTTTATCAATGAAATCACATAGTAAAGCTACATACCCAGAGCAGGATCTGGTCCTCTTTCTTTCTCTGTGATTCTCTTTTGGAGCCCCATATCTTTCCACACCTTGGATAAGTTCTTGTACCCAAGCAAGTTTCCTCTTATGAGGATTTTTCTCCAGAGGTGGATCTACAAGTCTTTGTGGTTCTTCAAATTCTCGATCTTCTTCTTGAGTTTCTTCATTCATGGTTATATCATGAATTCTTGGTGCTTGTACTTCTTCAGGTTCTTCAGCAGGTCTCTTTCTGGATTTGCTGTAAGCTGTGTCTTCATCAAATGTCACATCCCTACTGATGTCAATCTTCTTGTATCCTAGGAAATATAATTTGTAAGCCTTCGAGCTTTCAGAGTATCCCACAAATATACCCTTCTTTCCTGAAGGATCTAATTTAGTCCTCTTCTCTTTTGGAATGTGGATGTACACAGGACAACTGAATATTTTGAGATGGTTGACTTCTAGTTTCTTGCCGGAGAATACTTCTTCAGGAGTCTTGTTCTCGAGTACTCTATGTGGAGTACGGTTCTATACATACACCGCTATTCTGGCAGCTTCCCCCCAAAGATGCATAAGAATATTTTGATCATGAAGCATTGCTCTTGCAGCTTCCATGATAGTTCAATTCTTCCTTTTTGCAATTCCATTCTGTTGTGGATTGTAAGGAGTGGACAACTCCCTCTTAACCCCTGATTCTTTGCATAGCTCTTTGAATTCATTTGAAGTGAATTCTCCGCCATTCTCTGATCAAAAGGTATTGATCTTGTTTTCAGTATGGTTCTTGATCAAGTCTTTTAATTCCTTGAACTTCCTGAATAATTCATCTTTGTTCTTCATGAAGTAAACCCATGTATTCCTAGAAAAGTCATCAATAAAAGAAACATAATATACCCACTTAGAGAGTTTGATGACATAGTACCACATACATCAGAGTGGATGATTTCCAAGATTCCTTTTGCTTTGCTTTCGCTGCTTGGAAATGTCTTCTTTGTATTCTTTCCTTTCACACATCCTTTGCAGACCCCATCATGTTTTTCTTGGATTTCTAGAAGACCTTCAATAGCTTTGCTTGCAATAGGTAATGCTCTATAATGCACATGTGCAAGCCTTCTATGCCAAAGTTCACTTGGCTCTACTGTGTCATGGACCAAGTCTTGTTCTGGATGGCCCTTCAATTTGTACAAACTTCCTTCTTATTCTCCAATCACTACCGCATCATCGATAGTCTTTCCTTTTGGCCACATGATGACTTGACCATCTATGAATGCAACCCGCATTCCTTTTGCATCTAATGCTGATATGGATAGAAGGTTCTTATTTAGTCCTGGCATAAACAATACTTCTTTCATTGTTAGAGACTTTCCAGAGTCTAGCTTATAGGAAGATTCCCCACTACCTTTTATTGGATATTGGTAGTCATCTCCTAGCTTCACCTTGTGAGGTGATTCATGTTTTGACAGTCTCACAAAGGATTCCTTGAATCTAGTCATATGTTTGGAATCCCCACTGTCTATAAGCCAATCATCACTTCCATGAGTAATATTACTTGTGAGAGCAGAGATTAGAACATATTCATCCTCACTTGAAGAATCTTCACTTTCATATTTGGATCTCTTCTTGGATGGTTCATCATCCTCTGCAGGATGAGCATGATGTCTTATTTTGTTGCTCCTCTTCATTAGTTTTTGTTTCTTAGGAAAATTCCTTGCATAGTGTCCTACTTCATCACATGTACAACATATGATCCTAGATAAATCTTTTCTAGTGTTATCTTTGTGAGAGTGCTTACCTCTGGAGCTATGAGATCTTCTTTTGGTTGACTTGGAATATGATTTGGAGTGTATTGTGAGAGCTTGATCTTCACTTCCCATATTTACTTCTCGAGCTGCTATTCGAGCTTCTTCTTGAGAGCACTCTTCCCATAGTCTGCTGAATTTGACTAACTTCTTTCTAGCACATATTCCTTGGATAAAAGAATCCCATGACTTAGGAAGGCCATTCAAGGTAGTCATCACAATCTCTGCATTTTCCACCTTTTCATCAATAGTTTCTTGTTGTTCCTTGATTTGAGAAAGTCTTGTGAACTAATACTAGATTATTTTTGCATTCTGAATCTTCACATTCTTCAGTTAGTTTCTCAGAGTCATCTTCTGGTTTATGTTCTTCCCTTCAAAAAATTTGGTTAGGGCATCAAACATAGCTTTAGGTGTCTTTAGGGAGGACACCTGTGGTATGAGATGGTCTTTGATAGAATCAGTAATGATTATCTTTTCCATAACCAACTTCTTCTTATGCAAGGCCTTAGCCTCATCTCCTCTGGAACTGGAACCTCCTCATGGATGTAGGAGTCCAACTCATTCTCTTCCGGGACCAGGGAGATCCTATACTTCCAAGCTCAAGATTTATCAGCTTCCTCAAGCTTTTCATCAAGCTTGGTATGATGAGACATATTAACTGAGAACCTCAAACGGAAATACAAAAGATTTTAGATCTTACCAGGTTAAGATGTCAGATCTTGAAACTTGAGCTGAAATCCTGTAGAGCTGGTTTAGGAGCAAATTAGGGTTTTGCTTTTTCGGAGTTCTGTCCACCCAAATGCCTTGAAATTTATCCCTAACTTCGATTTTGGGGAGGAGATCAATCTAGGCCTAGGCTCACTGAAAAATTCATCTTCTGTGAAAAGCCCTAATTTCAAGCAATAGTGACAGGTCCAAAACTAAAAAACCTCATAATTGGATTCTGCTTCGACAGAAAGATGCGCCCTAAGGAGGAGAGTTATTCCACCTTACTTTTGCTGAAAATCTATGGAGAGAGATCCAACCTTTACTACAAGGTTCAATATGGCAATGCAGTAATACTCCCGCTATATGTAGATGATCTATTTGTGATAGGTATGGATGGGTTGATTACTGATACGAAGAGAAAGCTTGCTGCCGAGTTCAAAATGAAGGACTTGGGTATGATGCATTATTTTGTAGGGATGGAGGTGTGGCAGACTATGAATGGAATCTTCCTTGGACAAGGGAAGTATGCAGTAGAGATCCTGAAGAGATTTGGGATGATGGACTGCAAGGCATTAACTACACCTATGGCATCAAATCTGAAGCTATTGAGTGATGCTTCATCAGAGATAGTTGATGCCATGATGTATCATCAGATGATTGGGTCCTTGATGTACCTGACAAACATGAGACCAGATATTTTCTTTGTTGTGAACACCTTGAGCCAGTACTTGACAGATCCGAGACATGTTCACTTGAATGCTGCAAAGCATATTCTGAGGTACCTGAAGGGTACGGTTGATTATGGGCTCAAGTATAAGACTGATCAGAAGATTAACCTGGAGATTTATGTTGATTTAGATTGGGTAGGAAGTGCCATCGATAGGTGTTATAGCTCAAAATGACACATCTGCCTATGACCACTTTCCCATGATTTCGTCGCATGTCGGCACTTCATGAAAGTCACTGAAAAAACACCTATCTCCGAGGACCCATATCTTGATTTTTGTAACTCTGTTTGGCCTCATTTCTATGCCATTGGAAAGGTATTTCAGTTAGTTAAAACTTTCCAGAAGACACCAAAGTCTGAAAATGCCCAGAAATACCCTAAAAATGCATTTTTTTGGTCCATTCACGATTTTCTTTAAGGCAAACCCACGAATGTGCCTCTTAGCATTTAAAAATTAAAACATGAGTTAATTGAGATTAGTTAAGTCATTTAACTTAATTTATTTAACTGCTTTAACTTCTCCAACCTTCAAAACTACCTTATTTCACCCATATAAATAGAGGTAGGGAGGTCCATGAGAGAGGACTTGGATTTTTGCACTGTTATGCTGGAGGAATCGGAACTCTCTTTGCCCACACCTTTGCCCTGGAAGTATTCTCCTTGTGTTGCAGAGCTTGGAGGCTGAGTTCTTTGGAGAAGAGAAGCAGCAGAACCAGATCAAGGTTTAGTGAGGTGCCAAACCTGAAGAGAAGGTATACTTGTACTTGTTTTCAGGAATAATAAAGATGTGATGTCCTTCTTCTTCCCAAATCATTGTTCAATGTGTGATTGAATCTCTGTTTCTGATCATATGATGATGTTATTCAGATCATTAGTTCGTGTTTATTTGATTATCATTGTCTTATATGTGGTCATAATGGTTTAAGGAAGAACCACTTATACTATGAAACGAGAACTCGACACAGTTCTCGTTTTTCTCTCTCCTAATTTTAGTAGCTATTTTTTCTCCCATTTCAAAAATGGTTGATGCCAATATCACACATTTTCATTTTCAGACATTTTTTGGGGCCTTTGAATTATCTTTGTTGTAAAATATTTTTAATTTCTATTTTCAAGTGTGTTTTTTGAAATTTAACAAAATAACATACATTTTTAAGCAATTTATAATGAAAAACATATACATTTTATGATTTTTTCTATAAAATAAGACATTTTTATGTACAAAATAAGGCATTTTTATTGACAAAATTGTAAATAATTCCAGAAAATAAAGACATTTAAAACCATTTTCAATGAATTTTCAAAGAATTTTTCTCTAAAAATGATCATATTTCATATTAGTTATCGAAAAGTGACGACTCACATAAAGTCGAGAAAAAAATATACAAATTATTTGTAAAAAACATATTAAAAACATTATATTTAGAAATTTTATTTCTAAAATAAAGTCTGAAAGTCAAAACATTACTAATATATCTGATCAAAAAATTGTCAAAAATTGTCAAAATTAACATTTTCTTCAAAACATGAAACTATTCAACAATATCATGCATGCCAAATTCTTCATCGACATTGGAATTTTCTGGAGCTTGAATTTCCTCAGGGACATCAATGTCCTCTTCCATTGGGTCTTCTATGTCTGCAAGATCCCCAAAGTGCTCCTATTACACTTAATGTTATTTTAACAATAAAAAACAAATGTTATAATGAAAAAATGGATGGCCAAATCTTTAGTGATCGTCACTTCAAAATTATGGATTGATGAAGGACTTGTAAATGGATCCTTTGGTATTGCTCAATAAACATATTCTAGAGAAGATGAAAACTAGATCAAATTGGCTTTAAAAAAAAAGAAAAATTAATCCCCTAAAGCTTTAATAAAACGATAGCTAACAAGAATATATGCTAATTATACTACATTATTACAAATCAAAATCAAAATACAATTTCTAATAATAATCTCTAATATATAATTATCTTCAAATAAATCTTTACCAAAATCGCTTAAAAAAATTTAATCCATGTGAACCTTTGGTTAAACCATGATTAACAAAAATATACACTAATTATAATTGGAAATCAAAATCAAAATACAATTTATAATAATACTCTGTAATCTACAATCATCTTCAACTAAATCACTAAATCATAATCAAAATACAATTTATAATAATAATTTATAATATACAATGATCTTCAAATAAACAGTATAGCCCTATAATTTATAGCTGAATAGTAGGTGTTATTAAGAGCACTGAATGAGGCGAACAGACTGCATGTCAACACATTGATTTCGGGTTAACCAGTATCAATATAATCTGTCACGATCACTGAACGTAGCCATTCAATGTTCTTTACATGTATTAAAAAGTAAACTGATTTTTTATAGAATTAGGTAAAAGTAGTGACTAACGTGGTCATAGACCACCCAAAACTATGACAAATTTATCCTACCATAAAAATATCAAAGTGTAAAGAATAAAGAAATGAACGGAATCTGTTCAGAAATAAAGAAAAAGAATAAGTCTAGCAGCACAATCAAGTTCATAAATAAAGAAAAGGAGATAGTCTAGCAACAGTGACTGATCATCGACGAGAAGGTGGCTCATATCTGCATGTCGGACAATTGATTTTACGACTAAACCACTGGAGAATGCAAGTTGAATGAAAGACATGGGTGCATGCCAATTGTTTTGCATTCTCTCCCTTCGTTAAAGTTTCGTAACAACCTAGGCACAACGCTTCATCATCATTCCCATACCCATTCCTGTTCCCATTGTCCTCCCTGCTGCCAATTATAACGTCTGGAAACCCATCCACTACCTCACGAGGACTCATATTTACTTCATCTGATCTGGCATTATTATTGCCTATCACTATACGTTCATGTAGGAAATTGAATCGATAGGTATTATACTGTAGATGTTGCATCACCTGACGCCAACTGAATATGGAATTCCATATAATCTGGATATACCAGCGGAATCCATCGTCGGATTCCCGATAATCTTCTATCAATCGAATTACAATTATATCCTCTGCCAATTTTAATGTTTCGAGATAGTCTTCACTCACATTTTCATTAATTGGAATTTGGCGACTTACTATCTCTACCCGCCATCCATCCTGCAATCGACCAATATCAACATTTTCTGATAAATTCACTAATCCATAACAATTAGTAATCAGACTCGACACCATTTGTTGTATATTTTCTTGATCTTCAATTCCGTTCGTTTCGGTGGTGGTTGTGGCGGCCACCACTGCGTTCGACATAACGTTTAGCATGCCCTCCACATAGCCCATTACATTAAGAACTATTTCTCTGTCATATTCCCTTTGGTCCACTGGTCCGCCGCTTGGGCGCCAAAGGGCCAACGGACAATGACACAACGGAGGATTTTCCAACATATG
>LPNX010612337.1:21490-58393 GCA_001517045.1 Pseudotsuga menziesii
ATCACATCTTGATTAAGTTTTATATAAAAAAAATTATCATTTTTATTAACATCTTTTTTAAATTTATGTATATATATATATATATATATATATAACATCTTGATTAAGTTTTATATAAAAAAAATTATCATTTTTATTAACATCTTTTTTAAGTTTATGTATAAAACTCGTTACGTTTTAACATTTTATATTAAAAAAATCTATTTTTAGTTATAATAATTGTTACCCAAGGGTCTTATTTCAAATGCATGGAAATGTATAAACCTTAAGGTGTGGTTCGAATTCGTTAAAGCGTGGAAGTGTATAAAAAATACTTATGCATATATCAATGAAGAACTACAAGTAATTATCCATGAATACAATGTTGAATATGCCATGGACCATGTTATGCTATGTGTTTAAACATACGATTTCCTTTTCCATTGTGTAACAAACTCAGTTTGTTATTTAAACTTGAATAATGATTCATATAAAAAAAATAAAGAGACCATGTTAAGTACACTTGGAAGCAATGCTTGTGATACTATAGTCACATGCAAGCCAATTGTTTTGATGTATGCACATAATCAACACATGCACCTACAACAATTGTCAATAATATCAATTGGTTCTCATGCATGTTGCTCTCGCCATGCACTTAGGCTTGTGGTCAACCTCTGCAGTTCCGAAGAACAAACATCCTGCATAAACACAACCAGCTCATTCTCTGGAAGAATTACAATTATCCGGGAGCCCTAAACACCACAAAATGATGAAGGTGGGGACAACAAGCAAAAGCAACAGAACTAAAGAACAAGGTAGGTGATTTTGTTCCATAGCTCCATGATTCATTTAGAAAAAATATTAAATTTCCCCAGAAATCGGGTTGCAACTCACATTTGATTGGATTCATTTTGGCGACCTCTCCAAAATCTGATAAATCATTAGTTGTTCGAAATGCTTAGATCTATTTTTTCATATTACAATCTTGAAATTCTGCAAACTTAGAACTATTAATTAATGTGATTAAGTTAGTCCCTCTCCAGTCCTCATTTAGTTGACACATACCCCAGTGTAGTACGACAAATTTCTGATTTGATATTCTCGTATTTAGACTATTACCACCTTTGGTGTGATAGGAGATGGGAAGATACGTTGCCTTATCCATATATGTAGGTGTTCAAATCCTCTTAGCTCATTGTCCCAATAGAGTGGTTCTCCATGTTCTATGATGACAGGATCATATGTGAAATAATCAGACGTTGTATCCTGATCCATCAGTGTCGACATAAATTAGAGTATTCTTTTCTACTTTATGGAATATTTTAAATTTTGGTATTTTATTCTATTTAGGATATATGTTTTATAGATTTTAGCAAATCAATAAGTAATAACTGTTAATATTAATATAAGTTATAATATTATTTTCTACTTTATGAAATATCATAAATTTTTGTAATTTATTCTATTTGAGATATATATATTTTATAGTTTTCACCAAATCAATAACTTATGCTATTGTTTTCTGCTTTATAAAATATGAATTTTATGAAATATTATGAAATTTGGATTGAAATCAACCATTGATTCAAGCCAAATTGAAGTCAACGTTGCTTAAAATTTAATTATAAATGAAAGTCAAATATGGGTTGAAGACAACCTTGGATTAAATTCATCCATGGATTGAACTCAACCTTGATTAAAATTGAACTATGGATTGAAGTCACCCTTGGGTTGAAGTCAACCTTGGATGGAACAAAACCATGGGTTGAAGTCAACCTTGGATTAGAGTCCACCTTGGATTGGAGTTATTCTTGTATTGAAGTTAACTTTGGATTGAAGTCGACCCTGGATTGAAGACAACCTTGGATTAAATAAAACCTTTAATTGAAGTCAACATTTCTTTCAACTATGGATTGAAATCAATCTTTAATTGAATTTGACCTTGTATTGAATTCAACCAAGGATTGAAGTCATCCATGAATTGAAGCCAACCTTGCTTAAATGTCAACTATGGATCGAAGTGAAATATGGTTTGGAGTCAAACTTAGATTGAACTCAACTATGGAGTCAAACTTGCTAAAAGGTCAATTATGGTTTGAAGTCAACCTTGGATTGAACTCAATGACGGATTGTAGTCAACCTTAGATTGAAGAAAAACTTGGATTGAAGTTAACCTTTCTTAATAGTAAACTATGAATTGAATTCCGCCTTACTTAAAAGTCAACTATGGATTGAGGTCACCTTTTAAGTCAACCTTCTATTAAACACAACCATGGGTTGAAGTCAACCTTGGGTTGGAGTCAACCTTGGATTGATGTCAACCATGGATTGAAGGAACTTTTGAATTGAAGAAAGCCTTTGATTGGATTCAATCTTTCTTAAAAGTCAGTTATGGATTAAAGTTAAGCTTGAATTGCAGTTGACCTTCGATTGAATTCGACCTTAGATTGAAGTTAGTTATGGATTAATTTCATCCACGAATTCAAGTTAACCTTGCTTAAAAGTAAATATGGAGCGAAGTGAAATATGGATTGGAGTCAACCTTGGATTGAGCTCAACCATGGAGTCAACCTTCCTTAAAATTCAACTATGGATTGAAGTCAACCTTGGATTCAACTCAACCATGTATTGAAGTCAACTTTACATTGAAGAAAACCTTAGATTGAAGTCAACCTTTCTTAAAAGTAAACTATGGATTGAAGTCAACCTTGCTTAAAATTCAACTATATATCAAATTCAAATATGTATTGAATCCAACCTTAGATTGAAGTCAACCATGGATTGAAATTAACCTTGGATTGAACTCAACCTTGCTTAAAATTTAACTATGAATTGAAGTCAACAATAGATTGAAGTCACCCTTAAATTGAAGTTAACATCATATTAAAGTCAACCTTGCTTAAAATTCAACCATAGATTGAAGTTAAAAATGGATTGAAGTCAACCATGGATTGAAATTCATCCTTGGATTGAAGTCAAACTTGGATTGATGTCAACTGTTAACACAAAAAATTGCTCATCTAGCTTTGCATGGTCTAAACCATATACATACATCACATTCCTACCATACTTCCCTTACTTTTGGCCTTCATAATTGTATTTCCAGTCCAAAACATTATTATTTCATATGTTTTACCCTTATTCTCTCCCAGAAAGGGTCAAAAATACCAAAACAAGGTAAAAATACCCCCAAAAAGGGTCAAAACCCCCCAAAAAAGGGCCTGAAAACCCAAAAAATGGCTGAAAACCCTAAAAGTGCTAAAAACCTAAAAAGGGTACAAAAACCCTAAATAGGGTTCCAAAACCCTAAAAGAGAGAAAATGTAAAAAACCCTAGAAACATATTATAAATACATTGTGAAGAACTCTCCAAAAAAAAACATTTTGGCCATTCCATAAGCAGATTCTTACACCTTTTTTCCCATTATTTTATTCTGTGAGTACGGTGAGACAGCTTTTTCTCTCAAGGATTCACACCCAATTTTTCCATCATCTCATTTCACTATCATTCCCACTTAGTACGTCGAGACATTCTCCATATCCACCTGGAGAACCAGCCTGTGGAGAGGCGGACCATTTTCGAGACGACCACGGTTGCCCATTTTGATAAAGAAAGAAGGTATAACTTTCATGTATTTGTTTTTAATTTATTTTAGCCATATATGTTTATTTTCTTGATATTACTGATATTTTTTATTGTTGTAGCTTTTTCCCATGAACTCTTCCTTATTGTCCCATTGACATAAGGATGGTGCTTTTACGCATAACAGGGGTGAAAACCCATTACAGTTTTGGCGACTCCACTGGTCGATCCTCTCGGATCCCAGTTTTATAGGTTTTTCCTTAGTTTTTATATTCAGTCGTCAATGATTAGCCCCCCACGCGGCCTATTCAAACCTTCACGGCACTAGTTCCTGCCCCCCTCGGCCCTTGCCGAGCCCGTTTTCTGATTTTTCCCTGTCCGACCAAAGTCGCTCCTATTGAGTCAGAGCTCGTGACCCGATCACCCGGTTTTTCCTGTTAAGCATGAGCTAGGTCGCGACCTTGAGCTAGGTCGCGACCTTAGCCCCGTAAAGTACGACCTTCCCCATAGGGCCCAGTTGCGGTTGTTTTGGCTATAAGTGCGACCCTAATTGCCTCTGTACCCTCCTTTTAAGCGGACCAATAGCGCCTTCTCCTCTTTTAAGTGTGACTTATCTATTTTTTGAGTCGATCACCTCTATTTTCCAATTTTGTGCGACCCAGACTGTGTCTGTTCCTCTGACAGATGCAACTGCCATTTTTCCGTACATGTTTTCAGATCCCTATCTGTTTCACACTATGTCTAGACCTACTTTTCCTTTCCAAACCTGCTCTGTTACAACCCATTGCTTGTTCTCTGCAGAAAAATCCCTTATTACACATTTATTTCAAGGTTGGAAGGAACGTTTCATATACAGGTGGACACACACTCACACCATTAATTGAACACGCTCGGTTCATGACCCCGAACAGAACGATTAAAAATAATCAATTAACATAATAAAATTCAGATCAGGGCATAAGCCCTATCTGCTTAACTGTGGGAAGTACTTGGGATTTTCCCTAAAACTCATTGTGAGGATTACCACATGAAGCTCAAAGTAGCTGGCCATTGAGAGGACTTGCCAAGCGAAAAGGGCAACGACCCCCACCCAATTGACTAGATTCCTACCTGTGAGGAAAACCAAAGAGCCGTCATTTGTGGCCAAGCGTTAGTAGTTTTCCCTGCACCGTGGAGTGAGGGGTACTCTCCCAATATGCAAACCATCAGATAGCCTTGGTGGCCAAGTGACTCCTTTTGAACCATTAGGAAGCTAATTAAAACTAGAGTCCATATTCATTTCCTATTACTACTATAATCCATCATTGCTCCACCATGTTATTCCCATCGGCTTAGGGGGAACACCCCTCAGTTTGGTTCTTTGAATCACCATAGTCAAAGCCATCCTAAACGCCACTCACCACCTTTAGATCCACACATGACCTCTAAATCAGATTCAGATTCCTACCAGTCCGAACCTACTTTGTTCACTGCATCGTCTAGCCCCATGGCTCGCACAAATCCCTATCCCTTCTACGAAGGGATAGTTGGTGGTGGACCTACGTCCTTACCACCCATCATCATGGGTATCCCTTCCAGTGGTCCCATCACCACTGTGCACGCTACTGTAGGTACACTACCCACTAGTGGCGGCCCCACACCATCTACCACAATTCCTACTATACCACCATATATACCTGGGGGCAATGGCCATTCCACATCCATTCTGAATATCCCTACTATGGGAGGTCAATATCATCCACCCGCAGGTGGGAATGGAACCCACATTCCTGTAACTACTGGCACCATCGTTGGTCTCCACCGATCCAATCCCGGTTCTATCCTACCTTTCATGGCTAGACTTAACCTACCATATTTGGCATGATTAACAAATGAACCCATTAGTCACCAACCACACTGGCCTCCCATGCCTACAAAAATTCCCTCAAACATACCAAATTTTGAGGGCAGGGAAGGTGAGAACCCCCGGAACCATATCATGTCTTTCCATTTGTGGTGTTAATCAAACAACATTGTAGATGACTCCTTCTGATTGAGGTTATTCCAGCGCACACTACAGGTGCTATGGCCAAATGGTACATCGAGTTGCTTCATGCCTCTTACCCCGATTTATCCTCACTTACCTCCATGTTCCTTCAGTACTTCCAACTTCTCATCCGATATGACGAGGGAGTGGATATCCTTTTTTCTTGTCGTCAAAATACATCCACCCACATCACAGATCACATCCATGAGTGGCGATGTAGACGTAGCCTATGTAATATCCAATTGGATGATAGGATCTTCCTTGATTGGTTTTTGAAGGCTTTACTCCCACCCATAGCCAAGGACGTTTCCTCTGAGCGACCCCAATCTAAGGAGGAGTCCATATTAAAGGCTCAACAGTTGGACTTGACCTACTCCTAGTTCGGGTACTTGTATACCGTCATACCCGATGCTCCCCGTGTCGGCACCACCCGCCGTAATACGTAGGGGGCATCCCACACTGCGAATGAAGTTATTGGATCTATCACACAACACCCTCAGTTCTATGTGACACCTCCCATGATTCCAGTACACTCAAGTAACACCCATAGTGTTTCCCAACCCAATTATATCCCTGATTACTCACATATTATGGCTCAGTACATATCCTCCCCCTCCTACACACCTCTCGTGCCTACTCATCACGTCCATGGACCGACCTGTTCGACACAGTTGTATTCAGGACACATGGTCAAGCTTGCATCCCCTCCAGCTCCTCAGGTCTTTTATGCACCACCTATGTAACCCACTTCGACTCCAACCTCATCCCCTTCGATTTCCACAAGACAGGTTTTCGCTTAGTAAAACCTTCCTAACCAACCCGCACAAAACACCAACAAGGGAATGTCAAGAAAAATAGAGGAAGAAACCAAGGTAATAATCAGCCCCAAGGAGGCATCCAATAGAATAACCTTCACACCAACAATGGCGCCAACCTGTCAGCAAAGAACCCCCAGAAGCCTGATCGATCGAAAAAAAAACCATAGTTACATACCAATAATCCATTTTCTATATGCAACACCTACGACCATTACACTCATCTATGCCCTCACATGACTCGTGTCTGACAACTTCTCTAGAATGATGCTTAACATGATGCTAATTCGATGGCCTAGGCCCATCCAAATCCAGCGCCACCAATCCCTCTGCCTATGGTCCTCCAAAGTCCTCAACCACATCAAGGAATGGTTGCAACCCAACCATTGGCCCCACCTTCTCCTGCAGCTACCGCTACAACCCCACCTATAGAGGCTGGAGTCCATCACCTCATGACAATATCATCTGAAGTCAACCTCCAGACTCGATGTAGCCAATATGGCTCCACCACAGAAATCGCTGAACCATGAGAAACATCTACCTCTAACACTTCCAGTATGACCCTCCACTTACCTATACCCCCCACTAATGGGGCAGCCAGAGTCCCATTGTTTCCTATACGTCGTATTGCCAATAATGTGACTGCTCAAGCTACCCTAAATTATAGCATCATTAACAACTTGGCCCAATCACCTACAACCATGTCCACTCTAGAAGTGCTCAAAAATTGTATGTCATGACGTAAAGTGTTGTTATCCGCACTAGGTGCTATTGATCCCTCTTATTCTAGGTTGATCAATTTTGATCTAGATCAAGGAGAACCCAATATGCCACCTATCGTCTCCGTCCAAGTATCAGTCTCAATTCGTAATTTGGTAGTACATCGATGCATTATCGATGAAGGGGAATCCACCTGTGTTATGTTGACCTTTGTCTGGAAGAAACTCGGTCCCCTAACCTTCAACCTTCCATTACTTCCCTCCGCACCTATGATGGCCGCTCTACAAAGGCCCAAGAAATTCTTTCGAATGTTCCTATTGTGTTAGTCGGTAAAACGATTTTGATTGACATCGAGGTTGTTAACTCCCAACTTGATTGCATAATAGAAATTGAGCCCAAAATCTGACATCTTGCATGTCTGAAATTCGACACTTCCCTGTCGATTATTCGACAATGGCATTTTTTTTTGTCGTCGGTGGCATAACGTCGGATATTCAACATCTTTTCAATTCCTGTCGAAGAACCGACGACACCACGATGTCGAATATTCGACATTTTTCTGTCTAAAAGTGTCACAAAAACTTTCATAAATCGTCGCATGTACGACACTTAACCGTCAGTTAATCGATGGGTGGAGAGTTGGAATTCTGACGGGCTTAAGTGTCAGAGGCATGGCAGACCCGTCGGGCATCTTTGGGAAGGCATCGAATATTCGACGGTCATGCGTCATCCAACCGACGGCTAAAAGTGTTGGAGCTTCAACAAAAGTGTCGGAAATCCTCCAATGACCGTCAGAAAAGTGATGCCCAGTTGTGTAATTAACAAAAAAAAATTGAAAGATTGCCATTCACCAGTCTACTTTTCTTCATATTAAACCATTTATCCTTCAAGTCAAATGGAATACACAACTTGTCAAGGATCGCTTTCCCATGTTCCAGTATCCATTTCCATGGGATTACATTGGTTTATCTCATTGGAAATATCTGCATACTTTTCTTTGTGAAGAAAAACTTCCCTCAAAATGAGCCACTGATCCATGGATATGCAATCAAAGTGTTTACTAGTAAAAATATACATAAAAAATCAAAATGAAGTTTTCATTGCAAGAAGTTCCACCTTCAAATCCTCCTCTTCATTATTCCTATGTACATAAGGTAGATGACAAGTTCCCCTGAACATCAAACCTAGCAGAGTAAATTGCTCTAAAGTAAACGATATTGTACACTTATTTTCTACTCTTTTAATTCAAATTCTCAAAGATGGCTGGTAGAAATCTATCTTTGAAATAAATTTTACAAACTTGATAATCTATGGTAGAAATCTATCATGATAATCTATGGAGATAACCATCAAACTTTTATCACACAAATAGGAACCAAACTTATGCAAAAAAACCTATTCATGTTATTGTCTGCGACATATGGGAGATCTATATCAGAAGTATAAGTTTTCCTTATTGGTTTTGAAATAATGATTCCTAGGAAGTGGCCCCAACATCATGATAATCTAAAGAAGTAATTACACTAACAGACACAATATAAACGGTAAAATTCATGAATATAGTATGCCCAATATGTCGAGGTGATCAAGATATAGTTGATCAAAATAAAGATACTAAGAGATTTTTTTTGTGTGTGATACCTTTCAATAATTCTTGAGGGTTTCATGCTGTTTCATGAGGGTTCAACTATATATCTTTCATACTACAAAAATAGCATATCAATTTATCAAATGAGCATTATTTAGCATTCATTGATTGCTTGAGCATACAAGCATCAGCTGTGCCACACCCCTGTGGTTTATATTCTTTTATTGTGCATAGACCTAGAAAACACCACTAACTTATACAAGAAATTTCCAAAAGATCAAAGGTATGAAAGATTTATCGATGGACCAGCTAGCAAAGAAGTTCCAGAATCTGCAATACAAACACAACCTCTAGCACATAAACTTGCAACTAAATGTTCATAAAATGCCATCAATATTTTCATAAGATTCCTTAAGAAGCAATCATGTGCCCAATTGAATAAGAGGGACTGTATGCTGACCTGTTGATTGATCATCAATGAGGAAGTCTCCCATGTCAAACTGAAGGAAATAGAAAAATCGATTTATTAAAGTATAATAATCCCATGACATACCTACTAGTAACTATGACTCATACAAAGAACATGGTATGCATGTGTTTATCCTTAAATATAGTCAATCTTAAACCTGGAAAACTAACATGATTCTATTACATACCTTCCAGTAACCCTTTCGAGTAACAGGAGCATACTGATGTTTACACTTGAAGTGATTAGGATCAACACCACTAAAAGTCATGGCTGCAAATGGGATTTCTTCAATAAAAACATTTTTTCCTTGGGAAAGAACCTCGAAGCCAGGCTATTTGCATCAGACACTAAAACCAATCTAATTCTATACATGTGAAGAACAGCTAGGAGGTATAAAATGGAATGCTTAAAATCCACTATAGGTAGAGGATGAGAAACAACCTAAACAAATGGTACCCAAGTATTATGTTTATTATTGATCAAGGAATTGATTTACTAAGGGGTACACATCACCAAGGGAGTTTGGAAGTTATTTTAAGGCCTTTGGAAATATATGAATCTCAGGAATCTGTGAACATTGTTCTCATATTTCAAAGATATACTACATACAACCTAAAAAGACACCTGGGAAACTACGAATAAAGGTGATGAGCACACTTGATCACCAAAAGAATAGCAATGAAGCACTTGAAGTGCGGCTCATGGTGATGAACTCTACCCAATTCACCTTTTCCAACATCAAAGTTAAATAAAAATACCAAGAGTGGATTATGTGTTGACAATGCCATGCTTGTTGGATCAAGCTTTTCTCCAGTTCCAGAAAAATGAAATAGAGTCTTTAGAAAATGAAAAACAAATTTAAGATAAAATTGGAAGTGTCAATATCACTTAATAGATACAAATTTTAAAATTATGCCTTAAGATACCCCCATTAAGGAAGTTTCAATGTCTAAAACTTATCGTTAAGATCATTAGCAAAAATGCAAATATCATTTCAGAATGTGAGAAAAAAAAATTCCATGCCTAAAAGTCATGGAAAATTGAATTCAAATGCCCCAGCTTTCCATGAAGAAAGGACAACTAGAACAGACAAACTTCACTTTTTTACCATGCTCTCTTTTTCTTCCAGTTTACTATCAAATTCATGTGGTTCATGTTCAAATTCAGCAAAAGAAATTTGGAAGGAAAAAATCACTCTTACATATAAAATGAGTTAAACAATTTTTGTTTTAACTTCATTTATTCGAAAAAAATAGAGATATTTTTTATAACTTAACTAGTTCTATATGGACAATACTAGTTCCGGACATTTCATCAACCAAGTGATGAAGTAAACGCCTGGAATATGGAGAGGCCCAGGTCACATGCCCCTGGAATAGGAACCACACATTCGACAACTAAATTTAATCCTAAAGATTATGATTTGACAAAAGTAAAGACTTTTACAATGAAGGGATAACAGGCTGGATATATCCCTCTTTATTTAATTATTTGGCTTTGGGAATAATTGAAGAAGATATTTTCAGACAAAAAGGAAAAATTCTTTCAACTCTCTTGAGATCTTCTCCTTTCCCAAGAGAAGAAAGAATTATTGTGGATACGAATTGTAGTCTTGTACTAATAAGGGTCTCCAAAAATGATCTTTCTGGGGACATATATAGCAACATAGCAGTTCAAAAACTAAGATTTGGTATTTAGTGGAATGGGCACGGTGCAAGCATGGCACACCAAGTTAGACTGTTAACCACTAGTACTTTGCCTAGGAAAAATTAACAAGTAGAAAATCAAATGAATCATCACAAGGCATTGAACTTGGAACTACAATTGAAAATGATAGCAAACTCACTTCTGAGGTGGATGGATTTTTGAAGGAAGGGAAGTCTTCTGACAGTGAAAGTATTTCAAGGCCTGCTGGCCACATGGGATCCCGGGATGAAGACTTGATGCACATTAGTATACTCTCCAGAACTAGTTTTTAACATTAGTATTCACATCTAAGTTTTTTACATCTTCAAATAGTTTTTTTACATCTCACAAGGCATCCCCATCATCTTGACCTGAACCTTGGCTTGATGAAATTACCACACTAGACAGGATAATTCTAAAAGCATCCATTGTTGCTACTCTTGTATGTCCATTTATACTGTCTGAACCCGCTTCTGATGACATTGAATGAAGAGAACCTCCAACAGAATTAGACTGAAAGAAACTTTTTGGTGGTACAACACACAATATCCCATCAGAAAAATCCTTCTCTAAACCATGTCGAGGAGGACTCCAGTAAGGAATCTAACTCCGATGCATGTCTGCACAATCCTGAACTAACAAGGGAACAAATGCCACTCCAACAGACAAATGTTGACTAAATTTCAACATCATAGAGCACGATGAAACATTGTATCTACTGATATAAAAACTGCTTGAGAAAGAAAAGCATGTTGATTCCTACTCGGAAATTAACAATCAGAGTTTGAGAAAGGACTATTTCAAAGTCCCAAGTGATCATTGTGTACCTTTTGTATATTATCTGCACTACCAAATGGGGAGCTCAGAGGGTAATTTCTTCTAGTGTAAGTAATAGGACAGTTCATTTCAGATGATGATGCTCCATCACTTTTTGAGTTTGTTTTCCATTTTATATGCTGACCACGTGAAATCAATGTTTTAAGCCCCACAAACCAAAGTTCTACTTAATATTTATCCTTGCAAATATGAAATAAAAAAATAGCATGCCCTTAGTTGCGCTTGAGTAAAATTACCCCTTAAAAACAAACTTCAAAAATCTAAATTTTGTACATGAAAAAATCAGAAAAATGTACTGTATCTGTTGAAGAATAAATACTTGGAACATTCTAGATGTTGTGCAAAGTTCAAATTGGATTCCATGTATATGTTTTTTATTCCAACAAATGTGAAACTGTTGCTTTTAGCGAAAATATGTCATACCAAATCTAGTGATATATCATTGTAAATCAGTGAAAATGACTGATACTCTTTTTCAGGTTGTGGATACCTTTGGAAGATTGCCTGAAAACAACAAAAATAAACAGTTTTTATAACTTAAGCTTTCAAACAATGCCTTCCAGAAATAAAGTATCAAATAGATCTTTATTTTTTCAAGTAGATCTCATTACTTTGTTACCATAATTATCAATGAAATTATTCTTCTTTTGTATTCCAGAGTTGAGATGTTTTCTCTAAGTGACCACTTTAAACTGGTGATAAATTGGAAGTAATAAAGAAAGATATAAATGCCTAATAAAAGATTTTCACAAAGAAGAATTTGTAACAAATTAGCAATTATGAGTAATAAAGTGCATAGTGATGTTGGGGGGGGAAGTTACAATGGAAACTGAAAATACCAATGTGCACCATGCCCAACTCACAACCTATAGAGATAAGCACAAATATAAACATAGGTTTTCCATTGCACAATCATACATGAAAGTTGAACAAGATATGAGATTAAGAAACAAATTACAAAACTACTGCATCTGTAAAAAAGGTAAGCAGTGAAAAGGGCATGGAAATCCTTGGAAGCTAAATGGGATACGTTGTATCTAATAGAATAGGTTGTATCATCATGAGCCCGACAAGTGGAGAAATATAAACTTGGGTAGATAACAATATACTTAGAGCAAATACGTTTTTGAATGCAGAATGATAGGGAAACAACGCTTTAGATTCCATTTTCCTCACAAGTCTATCTAGCTTTTTTCTGTCTTTTGACCTTCCATATTCCCATGATGTTGAAATATTGTAACTTCGAAGAATATTCTATATGTATCTTTTTGTGGTCCCCGATGGTCCTACCAAGAGAACCACTTGTATTACATTGTACCCCGATGCTCCTAATCGAAAGAACTAATAAGAGTCATGAGGTAGTCCCCTCTAATTGTAAAGGTGGGTCATCAGCACCCCAGTGTGGTTACTTGAGCCTACATGTGTAACTCGAGCCTACATGATTTAACTCGAACCTACATGTCAAATGAGTTAACTTAAGTGAACGGATGAATATAAGTAGAGGTGTAGTGCTCCTCATTTGGAACACACACACACTCTCACTTGTGTAGCGCATTAGTGGAGGAGAGAAGAGTAGCTGGAGAAGGAGGAGGATTAGGCTTTGATCTCCTTGCTGGTTTTATCTTTTGTCTTTTATCTTTTTGGGGCATCTATATTGAGGAAACTTTTGCTGGGTTTTTCCCTTTAGGGTTTTCCCAGGATAAATCTGTGTTGTTCTTGTGATTCTATTTCTTTCAGTGATCCTGCTTATATGCTTTTATTATGAAAATGAAATAAAATACTGATGTATAAGCTAAGCATATGAAAATTTAACATGGTATCAGAGCCACCCTGAATAGGACAGCTTTTCAGAAGAAATTAAGGCTTCTTGCTGCAGAGTAATTTTTGAATGAGACTGGCATAGGATTTCTCTCCTCATCAAAATCGAATTTTAGAGACCTGGATCAAGATTTTTTGTGGGGTGAAACTCTGGAAAAGTCAAACCCTAGTTTGACCCCGAGCTAGAAAAACCCTAAATACTAAAACTGCTAAGTTTTGGTACATTCACTATATCATGATATTGGAGAACGTTCAGGAGCTGAAAATTGCAGAGGCCAAAGCTACAATCCGTCTGTACACTATGTCCAAATTTCAGCCTCAGATTCGCTATATTCTGGGATATATGATCCCTCCAAGTTAGGGTTCTAGCCTCTTCCAGAATTCATCCCTAAACAGGACACCTGGGGAAAATTGCTATAGATTGGGATAAAGAGGTCCAAATGGAATTCCTGAAGATGTTCCAAAAATAGCATGGACTTTAATTTCTGTGGTCTGAATTTCAGAACCTGAAGATGAACCAGTGACATGTGGCATGCCTTACAACTTCACTGTTCTGAACAGTCTTGTAATAGGTCACCTTGGGAAAAGGATCATAAATTCCAATTGGTGAAACAAATTCTAATGAAACCTATGTTTTTGGATCAGGGACATGCGAGGTTACCTCAGTTAGAAATTTCAGACATAGAGGAGCATTAATTTCAGAGATATCACAGAAACAGTGACAGGAATTTTTGCAGAAGAAATTGGAAAACCAAGGCTTCCTGTTCCGAGAGCTTCCCTCCACTGTTTTCAGAAAAGGAGTACATTGGATAGATCCATTTGAAGAGATATATATCTCTATCCAATCAGATCTGAAATATTCTAATTTTTCAAAATTAGGGTTTCTCTAACAAACCCTAGATCAGCCAGCTCCGGAAGCAGGACGGACACCTCAAATCGGTAACATCTAATCTTTTGTTATTGGCATTTGAGGTTCTCATTTCAAAGTGATCTATCACATCAGCTTGATGATAAGCTTGGTAAATTTGACAACTTCTAAGCATGGAAGTATTTGATCTCTCTGAAGAAAATGAATTGGACACCTACATGAGTAGAGAGGTTCCAGTTCCATACAGAGATGAGGCTCAAAGCCTTACACAAGAAGAACTTGATCAAGGCCAAGAAGATCATTATTGATTCAATCACGGATCAACTTGTACCACAAGTGTCTTGCCTAAAGACACCGAAGATGTTTTATTCCTTGATAAAGCTATTTGAAGATAAGAACTTAAATCAGGAGATGGCTTTGAGAAAATAGTTGAAGAATGTGAAGATCCAGAATGCAGAACAACTTGAAGCGGTAGTGAAGAATGCAGAAGTGGTGATAGCCACCTTGAATGGCCTCCCAGGATCATGGGATTCATTCATGCGAGGAATGTGTGCCAGAAGAAAGTGATTACTTTCAGCTAACTCTAAGAAGAAGAAGAAGATGAGAGCAATTGAAGATCAAGCTCTCTCCATTCAAAGAAGATCCCTCAAGCGATGAGGAATGTGAAGAACTCAATTCTTGAAGAACCTCTTATCCATCTTATCATTTGGATAAGAAATGATGATGTCATGAATGAAGAAGATGATGAAGTAGAAGGATCAAGAATGAGTCTACCCACGAAATGAATAAAAGATAAGTATTAAATTGTCATTGCATGATATTGTTTTGTTATATTTAGTTGATGTGTTATGCATGATAGACTGTTTGCATTAATGGTAGTATACTACTAATATGCATGTGATGGGTAAGTAGCTCATGGTTCTATACATATATCCCTTGCTACTTATCTAGAATGAAACCTCTTTGCTGACATATTGGATTAGTGCACAATCCCAATGATGTCATGGTAGAAATGGAAGGCATCTAGAAATTTTATGTGAGATATGGATGAATGTTGTATTGACTAAATAGTTGCATGATGCATAAGAATTTGTTGTTATGCATATGTTTTATGAAATAGTTCTAACCATGCAACTGGTGAATTTGAATTGTAGGAAAGGTCCTGTACAACCTCCTACAAGAAAAGAAGGATGAGACTTGTTCCAAAGAACAAGTGATGACATTTCAAGATTCACTCCAATAAACATGAATCTGAAGCTCCCAGGGTCATAGACACCATGATGAAAGAAAGAGCTTTAGAGAGCGGTAGATCCACCTCGAAGGATGAAGACCACCATGGGTACGAGAGATAACTCAAGATGAAGAAAAGAATGCTATGAAAGAAGCTATGATCAAAGAATAACCGTTGATCATGGGGAATGACGTATACGATATGATTTCGAGACATAAAGGGAAGTACGTAGTATCTATTGATCTACAAGAACAAGTGTACAAAGCAAGGTTCGTGATTTGCCTCTGAAAGAAGAGACTATGACATAACATACTCTATTGACCAGACCTACTAGAAGTATATATCAAGCATAGAACCACCTGTACAGAATGAAGAGGGAAGATGATACTTCACTTCAAGGGGAGTGACTATAGAAGATATCTGAGTTTGACATGGTACGACATGATGGATAGCTTCCTGATGGATCGATACTTTGCCAAGAGTAAATTGGGTTCCAAACTTCAAGGTTGAATGCAGAAGACTAGGATATGTTGATGACCTGACAAGACAAACTCATGGAAGATGTTATGATGAAAGAATACTAGAATGATGTTTGGGATATAGTACTCAAACCAAAAATCAAGAATGTGGTATCTTACAAATAGATTTGCAAGATAAAATATGTTTTTGATAGAAGAAAGGAAAGACTTGTGGCTAGAGGTTTCTATAAGAAAGAGGGAATTAATTCTGAAGAGACACTTAATCCAGGAAGCAAGGTACACTTCCTTCAGAACCATGATGAAGTACAGACAAGCCTTCCTTAATGGCATGATTGGGGAAGAATTTTACATCGAATAGTCATAAGGATTTGAAGTTGAAGACAGATGGACTCACATATGCAAGATGGATAAGGCCCTCTATGGCTTGAAGCAAGCTCCCAGAGCTTGGTATGGAAGAATAGATAGTTTCTTGACGAGCATGGGATTTTCCAAGAGTAAATTCAATCCTAACCTTTACTACAAGGTTGTAGAAGATGAACTTGTTATACTATATGTGGATGACTTATTCTTGATAGGGAATGAGAAACAAATTGTAGAAAGCAAGAAGAAACTAGCAGAAGAATTTGAGATGAAAGACCTTGGGTTAATGCATTGTTTCCTAGGTCTAGAAGTATGGCAAAGTTCAGAAGGAATATTTCTCAACCAGGGAAAGTATGCGGTAGAGATATTGAAGAGATTCAATATGTTGGAATGCAAAGCCATGGCTACTTCCATGGATTCCAACCTGAAGCTGTTAGCCAATGACTCATCAGAGTTAGTGGATGTGACTCATTACAGACAGATCATTGGGTCATTGATGTACTTAACAAATACCAGACCAGACATTTGTTTTGCTGTGAACACCTTGAGTCAATTTCTTGTTCAACCAAGACGAGTTCACTTAGTAGCTGCAAAACATGTGATGAGATATCTGAAAGGGACTATAGACCTTGGTCTATACTATGATGGTAGCCATGACTAAAAATTGTATGGCTATACAGATGCAGATTGGGCTAGAAGTATCTCAGACAGGAAAAGCACATCAGATAGATGCTTTTGTTTAGGGTCTTCTATGAGTTCATGGTTTAGCAGGAAACAATACAATTTTTTTCTTAGCACGGCTGAAGCAGAATACATAGCAGATTGCCCTGCTAAGTTGTGAATTCATATGGGTTCAGAAGCTGATATCAGGTCTCTTTGACCCGAAGATGGATACTACAATGATTCTATGTGATAACCAGATTTGTGATGACAGAGAACCCTGTGTTCCGTTGTAACACATAGAAATCCAGTATTTCTACAAACAAGTGAAGATGCAAATGATGATGTTTCAATATTTACATACTGTAGATGCATATGATGGTGATTCATTACTTCTATACTGAATATAGAGATGATGATGTTTCAATATTCCCATACTAAAGATATAGATGATGATGATTTCAGTATTCCCATATTGAAGATATAGATGATGTTTCAGTATTCACATACTATAGATGCAGATGATGGTGATTTTGTATTTCTATACTGATTATAGAGATGATGATGCTTTCATTATTTCTATACTGAAGATATAGATGATGATGCTTCTAGTATTCACATACTGGAGATATAGATGGTGATAATTCAGTATTCACATACTGAAGATGTAGATGATGATGGTTTGGATGATGTTTCGAGTAAAGTTCAAACACTTTCGAGACAAGCTTGGTGTTGTTCAAAAAGACCTTCCCCGAAAGGGGGAGTGGTGATGTTGCAGTGGGATTGTATCATCCCTGGGCACTTGCCCTAAAGTGATCATCTAGATACCTTGGTCTTTGAGAATGAAGAGGGATTGTATCATCCTGGGACATCTGTCCATAATAGATCCGGTGACCTCGGTCCTCGAGAACATGATGGGATTGTATCATCCTTGGGAACTTGCCCTAAAGTGATCCGGAGACCTCGGTCTTAGAGAATGAAGTGGGATTGTATCATTCCTGGGCACTTTCCCTAAAGTGACCCGGAGACCTCGGTCTTCGAGAATGAAGAGGGACTGTATCATCCCGGGACATCTGTCCATAATATATCCAGTGACCTCAGTCCTCGAGAACGTGATGGGATTGTATCATCCTTGGGCACTTTCCCTAAAGTGATCCGGAGACCTCACTCTTCGAGAATGAAGAGGGATTGTATCATCCCGGGACATCTGTCCATAATAGATCCGGTGACCTCGGTCCTCGAGAATGCGGTAGGATTGCATCATCCTTGGACATCGTCCTAAAGTGATAGGGACTGATTCTCCCGCATTCAATCCGGTGGCTTCGGTCCTCGAGAATGTGGTAGGATTGCATCATCATTGGACATAGTCCTAAAGTGATAGGGACTGATTCTCCCATAATCAATCCGGTGGCTTCAGTCCTCGAGAATGTGGTAGGATTGCATCATCCTTGGACATAGTCCTAAAGTGATAGGGACTGATTCTCCCGTAATCAATCCGGTGGCTTTGGTCCTCGAGAATGTGGTAGGATTGCATCGTCCTTGGACTTAGTCCTAAAGTGATAGGGACTGATTCTCCCGTAATCAATCCGGTGGCTTCGATCCTCGATAATGTGGTAGGATTGCATCGTCCTTGGACTTAGTCCTAAATTCATAGGGACTGATTCTCCCGTAATCAATCTGGTAACTTTGGTTGTCAAGAATGTGGTGGCATTGTATCATCCCTGGACTTTAAGTCCAAAAGTGATCCAAATACTTTTTTGTCTTTAAGTTGTTGATTGCAGGTTGTGGCTGATGATGATGATGTCGTACTGATCGAAAGATCAGAGTATGATGACGTACTGATCGAAAGATCAGAGTATGATGACGTACTGATTGAAATATCAGAGTATGATGATGACATATTGATCGAAAGAGCAGAGTATGATGATGACAACGTACTGATCGAAAGATTAGAGTATGATGACGTACTGATTGAAAGATCAGAGTATGATGATGACATATTGATCGAAAGAGCATAGTATGATGATGACAACATACTGATCTAAAGATCACAGTATGATGATGACACACTATGATGATGCTAGTGCTGATCGAGAGGTCAAAGTGCTGAAGATGTTGCTGCTGATCGAAAGGTCAAAGTGTTGATGATGATATTGCTGATCGAGAGGTCAAAGTGCTGAAGATGTTGCTGCTGATCGAAAGATCAAGGTGCTGAAGATGTTGTTGCTGATCGAAAAGTCAAGGTGCTGAAGATGTTGTTGCTGATCGAAAAGTCAAAGTGCTGAAGATGTTGCTGATTGAAAGGAAAAAATGCTGAAGATGTTGTTGCTGATTGAAAATTCGAAGTGCTGAAGATGTTGCTAATCGAAAGGTCGAAATGCTAAAGATGTTGTTGCTAATTGAACAGTCAAAGTGCTGAAGATGTTGCTGATCGAAAGATCCAAGTGCTGAAGATGTCGTTACTAATTGAAAGATCAAAAATGCTGAAGATGTAGCTGATCGAAGCAATCAAAGAATTAATGATGATGAAGACTCAATATTGAAGATGAAGACCACATGATGTTGAAAAGCTTCCAATGATTTATAGATGTGTTACCCTACTAATTTTGATGATGTCTCCTATCTCTACTCTTGTTGTTGTTGATGTTGCTGTAGAATACCCTTCTCGTTAAGGGGGAGTGTTGAAATATTGTAACTTTGAAGAATATTCTATATGTATCTTTTTGTGGTCCCTGATGGTCCTACTGGGAGAACCACTTGTATTACATTGTACCCCAATGCTCCTAATCGGAAGAACTAATAAGAGTCATGAGGTAGTGCCCTCTAATTGTAAAGGTGGGTCATCAGCACCCCGGTGTGGTTACTTGAGCCTACATGTGTAACTTGAGCCTACATGATTTAACTCGAGCCTACATGTCAAATGAGTTAACTTAAGTGAACGGATGAATATAAATAGAGGTGTAGTGCTCCTCGTTTGGAACACACACACACTCTCACTTGTGTAGCGCATTAGTGGAGGAGAGAAGAGTAGCTGGAGAAGGAGGAGGATCAGGATTTGATCTCCTTGCTAGTTTTATCTTTTGTCTTTTATCTTTTTGGGGCATCTATATTGAGGAAGCTTCTGCTGAGTTTTTCCCTTTAGGGTTTTCCCAGGATAAATCTGTGTTGTTCTTGTGATTCTGTTTCTTTTAGTGATCCTGCTTATATGCTTTTATTATGAAAATGAAATGAAATACATATGTATTAGCTAAGAATATGAAAAGTTAACACATGAAACTCAAATGCCTATCATATTTCTTGTAATAAAATGCCTACATTTAATTTTTTTGTCTTACAGCGGAAGCTATTGATTAGAAATTTAATAGTAGGGGAGTTTTGAAACCGAAAATTAATATTTTCTTTCGATGCAGCGAAATCTATGGGAAAACAAATAAAAGGAAATAAGGGATTCTGGGATTGACCACATACCTTTTCCTCTAAACTTTGCCATGCTTTGCGACAATTCGTAAACCTCCCATCTATATTCTTGTTTCCTTGTAGTTTCAAAGGAATTCAACTTGGAGAACACCACACAATTCAAGAAAGTGAGCATCAACATCTTTATCAGGCCCCCCAATCCAAAATAGAAAAGATATCACTCCTGGGAACTTTTTATAATAAGTATCAGTAGGAAACAATGATATCTTTAAAGTCTGATATGACTTTGAGCTTGTTTTGGGCAGAGTTTGTGGATATTAGAGAAGTAAATCTATGTCTATGGGAAGTCTTGTGTAATGAACAACAATAATGACCCTAAATATCCATGTTGTTGGGCACATACTGGTCCTTAAAATAATTTCTCAGCCCTATTTGACCTCCTAGTGAGTGGTAATCCAGTTTTGGGAAGATGTATTGATGAGAATGGATCTAAACCTTGAAATCTAGGGAAAATTAATGGGTATAACACAACAACATGGTATTGGGTGAGATATGTGTAAATAACAATAGTATAAAAGTGTGCTTGGGCATATTGTAGCAACAAAGAACAATAATACACCAAATAGGACCCTTTAAGAGTCATAATAGGACAATAATAGGATTCTTTAAGAGTCATAATAACAACTATTGTTAGAGGATGTTTTTCTCCAAATGATACACCAAAACCATACTTATCGGTTAATATTTGTGTAGGGATGTTTTTCTGATCTCTCCCATAGTTTATCATACTAATGGGATTGTGACTATCAAGTCAATGCCTTATTTGCATAGTGGCAATACTACAACAATACACTGGAAATTCTAAAAAATTCTAATGTATGCCCCTCTTTTAGTTACATAGAAGTCTCCATTCTCACTTATTTATTGCATTGCCTTTTCCTAACATGAATTGGGTAGGATCACAAAATATCATGTTATACATGGTAACTATGATATGCTCACAAATATTTATATAATGTATTATAAACGTGTGTTCCTAAAGGATTTGGAAATATACATGGATGGGCACTATGCTTTCACGTCTCTGGAAATATGTTAGAAACATACATCACATATAACAAGTATGATGAAATGTAGAATGTTGGAGCGATTATGGTGGTTGTGTATTTGGATATGCAGGTGTTCTTATTACTGGCCTAACCCCCTTTCAAAAATAATATTTGCAGATTTAATGAGTCTATGTCTAATGCTCTTGGTCCTCATTACATTCAAGGAGCCAATGTATATGTATCTGTAATCCATAACAACAAACACCACAAAAACTTAATTCAGAGGAGTTCCAAATGCCCTTTGTCCATTCACAAGATTCATATGTATGCTTGTGCCCATTGGACTTTGGCCTTTCAATGTTGTTAAGCTTGAGACGATTTGTTATGCATATGCAGAAAATATAACACTGCAATTTATGCTAATATATGTATGTACAAGGCTTGGAGGTTCTCCTTTAATGGACTATCTCCTTTAAAGGACATATCTTCACAGTCATCTACATTTACTTCGGATAGAAGTGATACGGAGTTGTTATGTTGGTCACTTCCCTCAAAAAGCATCTTTGACATGAGTTCCTTTTTCAAGGAATCTTCTTTAATATCCTCTTCCAAACTTCTAGGTCACTTCTCCACTCTACCTTGACCCGATTATTCATTTTCTCGGCCACTCCTCTGTCCTTACTCTACACTCGTTTTTATTGTAACCCTTACTTTTGATGGTTGTAAGTGGTTTTTAGTTTTCCCATGAATGATGTTGTGATGTTGTAGATGATTATCCATTTTGCCTAATATGTTTTATTAACTTTTCCATCATTGCTAGGGTGCACATACCTGTTGTTTATGGCTTCTTAAGCTTGAAAGCTCAAGGGCCTAAAAGTGCCCAGATCTCATGTAGGACCCTCTAAGAGTCATAATAACAACTATTGTTAGAGGATGTTTTTTCTCCAAATAATACACCAAAACCATTACTCCCATTAAGTAGACATGACTTCTCTCCCTACATTAAGTCCACGTGCACATAATGACTAGCTTTGGTACTTCCTAACTTTTTAATATTCCTTTTGACAACAATAGTGAAACATGAAACGATGTCCTTACTTTCAACATCTTACACAACTTATGGCTTTGATCGAACTATATAAGTACTTTGTTCCCAAAGTAAATATTTTGAGACCTAGGAACGAAGGAGAGAGAGATGAATGGTTGAAGGACTCCAATGGAGGATGAATTGATGCCCTGTTCTTCCTACCCAAAGGTCCTTTTATAATGAAGATTATCCCTAACTTATCATTGATTTGTAGTATTCTATTTTTCACCCATACTGCTGAAAGCAACACAATTTTATGCCAAACTAGTATGTATCTTCATGTCACAAGTTCTTCCTTGTAGATGAATATGGAACCCTAGAAGGTAGTGTTGATTTGAAAATATGAAGGTAGTGTTGATTTGTAAAAACCTGAGTGGTTAGGGTACGTGTGCCTTCTCCTCGATTTCACACTTGGGTGCATCTATATTTTTTAGGTTGTGCCTATCATGCTATTTTTACCCCTATTACCTCTATTTTCATGGGTGTTGAATGAGGGTAACCTTCTCTAATCGCCTCTACCTTTCCTCTATTGGACTCCGCTTATGATGGGTCCGCTCGCTGGGTCAATTATATGCTTTGCAACAGGGTATGGAACTCTATATCGATATGGGTCAAATGTGGGCCAAATGCAATTGTCAAATGCAACTCTATTTTTACCCCTATTAACTCTATTTTCATGGGTGTTGAATGAGGGTAACCTACTCTAATAGCCTCTGCCTTTCCTCTACTGGTAATGAAACCCTAGATATTTGTATAACTACCTTAAAATTTTTAAAATAGAAATGAATTAGGGCATGGTACTCACAATTTTGGGATGCATTGTCTCGATTGACGGTTTCTTTTATAATTGGCCTCCTTTTCTGCTACAAAACCACAATCCACTCTCCTTAGTCTTCATGGGTCCAAATCGTTTCTCCCACTATCCAAATTGTTGCTCCCACTGTCTCATTCTCATATATAATTCCCAGGCCAAGTTGCTTATATCATCACTGATCATTGAATGATCTCAACAAGCACTCGACGAGATGCACAGAGGAAGAAGCTTTCTTGTGAAGATGAAATGAAAATAGCACACGACGGGTAGTTTTTTGTTATTTTAAAAATATTTAATTTTGATAATTATAAAGAGATATTGACAGTTTCTTTTATAATTGGACTCCTTTTCTGCTACAAAACCACAATCCACTCTCATAAGTCTTCGTGGGTCCAAATCGTTGCTCCCACTGTCTCATTATCAAATATAATTCTCCGGCCAAGTTGCTTAGATCATCACTGATCACTGAATGATCTCAACAAGCACTCGACGAGATGCACAGAGGAAGAAGCTTTCTTGTGAATATGAAATGAAAATAGCCCACGACAGGTAGTTTTTTGTTATTTTAAAAATATTTAATTTTGATAATTATAAAGAGATATAATTATTAGGGGTTTGACATTATATGCATAGACTTTGTAGTGTTTAAGAGTCATATGGATAATGGGTTAACTATGATAATTGTTGGTGATGATAAGGGATAGGGTTTGTAGGGGTTTGGGAATAGGTTTTATAGGTATTATGTTTTAAAAGGGTTAGGTGTTTTATGTTAGGGATTAGTCTCATATGAACCTTTGTTTATTTTCTCTAAGTACTATTCTATGTCCCAACAAAAAATCCCTAACAAATTTTCATTACAGGTGTTATTATCTCTTTTTTCTTAATCCTCATCGAAGTGGCCACTCCACTTCCACTAGAAATGACCTTCTTCAACATGTTCATAGTATCTTCTTAGTTGCAATACTTTAGCACCATATACATAAAGAAGTTGCACACTAGTTTAAACCTTTCATCAAGTCTTCTATACAACGTTGTTATGTATAATTTTTTTTTTAATCCATCTCATGACACTAAATTTAAATGTTCCTTCGAGTCTAACATATCTGTGTTAACCTCTTTTCCATATTCCTATCCTTGATCACACATTCATGTTAGACAAACTAGGCACACAGAGAGGTGGGGTGAATCTATGTGTGCAGTCTTTATTACTTTTTCAATTTTAACAATCAACAACTAATTAATCAATGCATTATTCTACCATTTACATAATCATTTCATAAAAATCTACCGCTTCATCATTTATAAATCATAAGCATATGAATCATGGACCTATTGAGGCCTAGAAAATTGTAGGTAACAACAATGAGGGATTCTCCCCAATAAATGTTACCAATTAGCCCATTATTGTTTGGGATGGGGAATCCGTCCAGTTTACGGTCCGACTACCATAGGTCAAGTAACAATTAAAGTGTTTTACCGGTTACAGCCCAGTCCACCATGTATATTTTTAGTTTTTTGATGTTTAAGGTATGATGTGCATGTTCCTAACTAAAATGTAGATGATAGAGATAACGAGGAGGGGCACAATGTGATGCGCAGGTTCTTACCTCTCATATTACCTCTCTCGCATCTAAATCACAAACAACAAGAAACTAACTATGGCTTGCTAACCTATCCCTAGGGAGAAAAACTATCATTAATGGTGAGTAATGTATTGTAGTGCATGCATAAAGAAAATCAAAGATAGCTGTTAATGTTTCAGAACACATGAACATCAATAGAAATATAAACAACAAGATATCTTATTGTTAATTCAAACCTTCATTACTCAATCTGGAAATTTCATAGAATAAACCAGAGTACATTCATAACATGAAAATAAATTCAATGAGATAGAACAATCTCACAGTTAATGGAAACAAGCTGAAAAAGAAATAGTTCATATCCAACTGGTCCATAGCAGACATCTAAAAAAATCCACAGAACTTTCTCCAGCATAAACACATGACTCTTTATTGTAAAATGAAATAGTTCTTCTTACAATACTCTCTCAAGATAGTCTAGAAAAAAGGTCCTTTACATCTAAAACTCTCCTATATTTATACAAAAAAAAAAAAACTCTTGGGCTTCCCCTCATTGTCTTTTGAGCTTCATTTTCCAAAATTTTGTCTCATAGCTTATCCACATAATTAATACAATATATTACATTTTAAATCAAAATTTCCAAAACACTTTATGAGGAAGGGCTAGCTTGCTCGTTGATGTACTTCTTCCACACATGAGCATCTGCTGCTATGTCTTCAAACCCGGAAGGATCAAGAAATCAAATATTAATTTCATATTTAGCAGCTTGGGTTTTAACCCCCTCTATCCTGGCAGGACTTAGGCCCATCTGGTCTTCTAATAAATGTATGCTCACTGCTGCATGCACCACTGCATTCTTCAAGATCCATTCATCTAGGTCCTTGACTTGTTGGATTTCTTGCTCATCTTCTTGATACCTATCCTGTAGATGTTTCAGAAACAATTCATGCTCTGGTATCACATCCAATCTCTTTTCCCCAGAAGTCTGACATCTATTGTATGTGGAAATCACTCTCCTGCAATATTGAGCACATGCTCCCTTTGTCTTTTTCACAGTTTTCTTGAACTCTTCTTCTACATTAATCGCAAATTCCAGTAACTCATACTCCTGTTTTGAAATTGGATGATCCTTTACTGCTAGCTCTGTGGGAGATTCCTTATTTGTTTCTGCCCAGACCATTCTTCCTTTTAGAATCTCCAAAATATCCTGAGATCTATCCAAAAAGTATGAAGTAGTGTCTATAATTTCCTCTAGTTTGGTGTCTATCTGCAAAATTTAACACCTTTCGTCTTCTATGCGTATCTGTATTTGGTGAATCCTTTTTCTTTGAATCAGAATGTGTTCCTTCAAAGGCTGGATGTCAGTTTTCTGCTCCATAGCATCCTTAAGTGATGTGGGAAATGAAGTGTTTTTATCTTCTAAGGCTGCCACCTGCATTTGATACTGCTTCTCCTTTTTCTCTATGGTAGCCTTCTCCATTTCTAACTCAGTAACCCTGCTCTGCAACCTATTCTTCTCTGCACTTAAATTCTCATATGATACATGAAGATCATCCCTTTCAGTTTTTAACATTTGATGTTCTAGCTGTAGCTGTTGTAATTTAGATAAGCTATCCCGAGCATTCTTTTCTGTTCTCTCTGTAGATATTTCTAAATCATTCTTATCTGCTTGCAGAGTTTGGCATTCCGTTCATCAAGTCTTGACTTCACTCATCATATCTTCATACTTCCTCCTCAGCTTTTGACTCTCATCTCTTTGTTTCTTTAAAGTTTGTTTCAATTGGGCCACGTTCTTTCATGACTGGTCTAGATTAGTCATGAGCCTGTCCACGTTGTCTTCAGTCGCTAAGGTTAATGCTACCCCAGCCCTTGCTATCAACCATGGATATTTATGTGTCCCATGTACCAATGTTTTATCTGTTACCATTTTTCCTGATTGTCCTCCAATCTTGACCTTCTTCTTAGTTCTTTTAACAATTCTTTTCTTTTCCTTATCATAAAAAATGGTACTGAAATCAGGAACCTCCTCCCCTTCAATGGGCATGAAAGGGATCAAATTTATCTTAGAAAATGAAGCTTTTCCTAACATGCTTCTAGAAGATGCAGCAGGTTTCAAGGGATCAGGATCAGATTGTCCTTGCTCTTGATCTATTTGATCCTGCACTCCTTGTGTATCAACTTTCTCTGCTTCCTGTTGATCCTTTTGGGATCCTGTTAGTCTCAAAACCTCACTTTCTTCTTGTTTCTTCTTGATTTTAGCTTCTTCTTTTTTCTTTATTTATTCCTCTTCTTTCCTAACTGCTTCCTCTATAGCTCACTTCTTTTCTTCTTCTTCATTTTTCAACCAGCTTTCTGCTTCCTGTGCTAGCCTTCTAGCATCTTCTTCTCTCTTCTTTGCCTCTTCCTCTTCCAATTTCTTAGCCTTTTCTGAATTTTTCCCTTTTCCACCCATAATAGTTATTATTTGTTTGAATCTCTTCTTAAGGGTGGTTATGTTCTTCGCATTCCGAAATTTCTCCTCATCCTTGTCCCAAAAATCAGTATATTCAAAATGAATCCCTGCTTCTTTGCAGTAGTCTGCTACTTTGTTGTGGGAGTCATTCCTATGAAAATTCATTTCTCCAAAACAAAAATATTCTAGCTCCTTAACAAATTCTGATGCCTTCTTTACTCTTGAAAACTTGTACCTTCCAAGCAGGAAAGGTACTGCAGGATATGTTTCCTTTTTATGCTCAAATGGAAAATTACCTACACCATCAATATACAGGTGCCTAACCGCTTCCTTGTGGAGTACATAATCTATGGCATACTTTGGTAGTAGGGAAGGAGCTCTGGAACCACTGTACATCCTTACATACAACCCATCCTCTGTCAAATAGTAATCTCCAAACTCATGTATTACTTTGAATGCCTCTTCAGACATGCAATTACATTCAGTCAAGAAAATGAGGGTATATAAGGGCATAATGAAATGCTCACAAATTTCCCTGTAATAACTATGGTAGTTATGTGCCCATAACAATTTGTTGGTTGCGTACATTGGGGTTCTGTCCTTCTCCAAGTTACATCTCAAAGAAGGAAAAGACTCAGTGCACAATATGCAGTCAATCAGGATATAGATCATATACAACTATGATCTCTTTTGAGATACCCCTCCTAAGGTTGTTGATATACATGAAGAGAGGCTGTTTGACACAATATTTGCCCAGTTAAAGATGGTTCCTTGGGTAGCTACAACAAAAATAACTGGTATCCACCCTATCTTGAAGCTCTTCCCATGTTCCCTTCCAAAAATCCTATTTAACATCAATGCAATGAACCTGTAGGGAGCATGGAGAGTAGATGTGTCATACTCTCCAGAGGGTCTAGTTTGGAAATTCTTTTCGGGTATCATCATTATTTTCACAGTCTCCACCGGATCCATAGCTATCTCCTTTATCAAACTTTATGTCAAATAAACCTGGGGTGAGGGTAGCTGATAAGCCATAGAGACATATCCAGGGCTATATGCAGCATAACCTTGCTTGGAAGTGTTCTCCAGAATCATTGTTGTTAAATATTCCCTAGGTAGGATCCATCCTATCACTTCTGAACAAGGAAATAACTTGGGCCTCATAGCTGCTTTCATTAGGGATGATTTCTCAATGTTGGCATAGATGGTTAGCTCATCAAAACCGGCGTCAGGCACATTCTGGTTGGAAATCATTCTATATATTTCTCCCCACTTGTAGTCTGGTTCGACCCCAGTAGAGGCTTTGGTATCTTCATAGATAAACTCTACTTTGGTGATGATCTCTACTTCAGGATCTCCTTTAACCATAAGAGATTTCTTCTTTTGTCTCTTTGACATGTTTTCATTATAAAAATCACCCTGTCACAGTCAAAGCATGTTCTTAGACCAAATGAGTTATTAGCAAGTGTTTAACAATAAACAGGAAAATATATCAATTTACCTCTTCAACATGCATGCTGAAAAATAAATTAAACACAATATTCTATGAATGAAAGAATTAACAAGGAAAAAATCCTACAGGATGCTTCCTAAAATGCTTAATCCCCACTGTGTGTAAACCTCACTTCATCGAACAATACTTGGTCCTAACTCAAGCTGTATCAAACTAATCCTATCGCTCGTTTTCAACATCAAACTCAAAATACTAAACCCTACACAGCGCTCGTCCTCGAAAAAAACCCTAAACCGACTAAAAGGAAAAAAAACCTCCGCAGTCCCACGGGATAAGGTAAATGCAAGAACAATGGATTAATACCCCTAGCCGACCGTGGAAAAACCAAGAAATGGGTGTTGCAGATAGCGAAACTCTTGTCTGCAACTGTGCCCTAACCCCCCGCGTTGGAACAAATGCATCCATAATGGAAATATCACACAGAATTCAGATTCTCACTAAAGAAACTGCAAGCAGCTTAAAACTCTGCACCCTCCCAGTAAAATCGACCATGAAAAACCGTAAGGGGCAAGAAAATCTTTTTATGCGGGAAAAACCTAACCAATGGATAACCTAACCAATGGAGAAACCTAACGGTTCCCAAATCAACCAATAAAACCTAAAATAGTAATGCCATGGTTTACCTACTTGGAAAATAGAAATGCAATCGACTGGATGAACAAAATTCCAGGGAGCAAAACGAACGAACCAGGTTCTGATAGCTGGGCGCACGCGAATGGTGCAAACGACTCGGACCAAATGCAAACGACAAGTTAAATATGGAAAAAACAATAGAAAACACACCCTGCATATATATAACCCTCGGTGGGAATATATCGACGGTTAAAACCCTATCAGCAGCCAAAACCTAAAACAATCGGAAGGATACATCGGAGGACTGCTGCAACGGCAGGTGCAAACCAAACTATGGGCCCGTAATATTTTAGGTTCATCGGACATCGGAACTCCTAAACTCAAAGTTCGAAACATCTAGAGAGATCCTCCTCTGCAACGTCGGCAAAGTACAATTGTATCATCGCGGCTTTACTTGTTCTAACGAGTGTCAGAAATTGGAAATCCTAAATGCTAAAGAGTCGGCGAGGAAAAACACTATATGTCGAAAAGTCTCAACACTAGGTTCCCGCAACGTCGGCAATGTAAAAAACTAGGACTCCGGCTCACTCCTATCAAACATCCCGACAGTGATAAAAGACTTAATCAGATATCGAAACCACTAAGTTTTAGGCTCATAAAAATGAAAACGAGGAGAAAAGAACCCGAGGTTTCGACGTATCGATGAGGGAGTCTGAAGTTCTTTCGGCGGGCTTGACAGTTTGGCTTCCGCAACGTTGGAAAGCTACTCTACTATGATTCCGATATTGGAAGGACAGTCGATTAGTATTCCGATACAGAAAATGAAATAGACTAAGTTTTTAAAATAAAAACTGAACTTCAGGGAAACTTCAGTGAAAAAAAAATACTCCTAGGCTAGATCTAATGAAAGCAAATAAAAGGAGGGCCCTAAAATTGAAAATTTTGGGAAAAAAGTTGCAGCTGCAACAATTGGTGACTACCTGGTGAACACAAATCTCTGAAAAATTTACTCTTTGATCAACAGACTGTTTTGACAATACCAATATGCTGAATTCCTCAAGATATCTGGAAATCCCAAATTGTCAGATGTATGCACTTTAATCATTGATTATAGTCCAAGTTAAGGAACAAGTGAACCAAGATTTCAAAGTCTAGATAACTCTTTTGAGGCCAAGAATATAAGTTTCATTTTACCTTTGTCTTTGAGTAGTTTCCAGCTTAGACACCACAGGATTGTAACAGATGGTAAACAGATAGGACGACCATTGGATAGGAGGTGAAATACAGTGCTTAATCATACTGTCTTTGATAACAAATGTGTTTCCATCATCTTTCCAAATTGAGATTTGATGGTTCCTCCAGTTTCCTCGATTTTTTTCTTATTTAGTAATAATTCATTATATTCCACTTCAAATTGGAGATGTTGACATTCGCTAACAGATTTCCATCTGGTAGTAGATTTATTCTCATCATTTGCAGTTTTCTTATCATACACCTTCGCAACATGCTTCTTTATTGTGTCTAACTTCATCTGTAATTTCACTACCTTGCCAAGTTTCCAACTACATGAAATGCATTTAACTTCTCGTGAGATCTCATTCTCATTTGCTGGAGGTATTGGTTCAATACATGGGTATCTTGAGACCCTATCTACTTTGAATTTTATCCCTACATCCCATTGGCCCTTTTTCCTTTTCTGGGAATGCACTGTGTCACCTTGCAATGAAAAATATTCAACATTTGAACTACCAATTTCAGATGGAAATGCATTTGTCTCACTTTGATCATTAGAGGAATGTATTCTACCATCCATTGTCTGGGTTGCAGATGCATTCTCAAAAGTGTTGACATCTCTCTCACCGATACCTTACTCAAGAGAGCTTGAAGCATGAATAGGATGTGGATTATTGGATTGAGGCTTTTGAAAATATGATATTACATCCTTTTTTTTGATGTTTTATTTTTCTTTCCACAATCCATGTTTGACATCTTACTTAATATTCCAAAATTGAAATTCCAAATCGATATAGAAACTAGAAGTGAAGCCTGCATGAGAAAAATGATATAAAATTAATACAATGGCACATTATCAATTTATATTGACCAGACTTACAATGAGTGTTTACATTGACTTTTTCAATGACTTTTAATTGACTCTTTCAATGAATTTTAATTGACTCTTTCGTTGACTCTTTCCCCGAAGGAGGTATAACACTAATACAACTGGAAGGTGTCAATGAAACACAACTGCACTGACTAGATTCAGGGCAAGTGGGGACTCCACTTGTTATCTCGTCCCTTAATGGTCCAACGGACATGTGGGGACCTGAATCTTGACAAACCAATAAATTAATAGAATTAGAGATTATGCTCCACATTATTCTTTTGGCAAACAATCCACATAATTCAAAAAAGCATGACATACATCATGCCACAAAATCCCAACATTCATGACATACACATATGTAGACTTTGTTCTATGTAACATAAAGGATCATTGCCTTATATGATGACAAATGTCTCCAATGGTGTGTACTGAATAGGTATATAATGCCCCATTTTTAACACAATTTCTATAATTTCTTATTCACCAACTTGAAATAACAAGCATTGACATCACATCAACGAAGAAATGAATAATATATCAATGAATTCTAAGCCCAAGTTGTACAACTTGTAAATGATCCTTTGTATATTTAGCCAAAATGCCTAGCTTTTGAAAGATCCACTAAATGAATCTATGTATTTAGCATAACCTATCCTTTTGAAAAGGAAACTGAGATGCTCTATCTTCATCAAAACACATTAGATAGAACACTTATCCTTCATATTTTCTTTGTTATACAAATCTAACTATGTATAGAAATTAGAGTAACAATGTTGAGCATAATATCAATCACTACACATAACATAGATTCTATGCGTATAATCCCTTTAGCATCTGCGCACACAATTCTCATGTTTATAGATTCCCATTGATTATCTGGATTTCGATTGCTAAACTCAAATTCAATTCCATGTAAGATAAATATTTACATAGATGACTTACTCTTCCATCAGACTAAAACAAGCTAATAGATTCTATTTTCACTGTTATTCAACTCAAAGACTTCATATAGAAAATCACTCTGTTTCTTATTTAATTTTCTGAGCCTGTCATACAATGTAGAGACCGAGCTTGTCATATTTACTTTAAGATCTGGGCATGAATAACAGCAACAAGCAGTCTTAAATCCCTAATTCTAGGCGCTTTCTAGGCATGAAAACATTGAAAAGAGACCTGTAGCAATTTTGGGAATCACTCATGAGGTAAACACTCCTAATCTTGGGTTCTGAATTTATATCTACCATAAAAAATGCCCTTGTACTCAAATCTGGGTAGTTTTGAGCACAAATAGTGGCCAAAAGTCATCTTGCAGCCACTGAAGAGCAATGACCAGAAGGCTGTAGCAAATTCTAGGTTGAGATTGAAAGTAGAAGTACCATCAAAATCCAACTCTAGTCTCTAAGAATAAATGGCAGTAAAAATCATCTAAACTTTAAGTCTGTCTAGTTCTCAATTTGATGGTACAAGAGCCCCCCTACGATGATAAATGAAATTAAAAACGAGTACACGTTTTAATAAGTAATCTACAAATTTCTATTAATTTGTGTAAAAGGGAATAACTAACAATTTTTTAAAACATCATAGGAATAATGATTTAGAAAAGAAGAAAACACACTTCTAATGAAAGGAATAATGATTTAGAAAAGAAGAAAACACACTTTCCAGTCCTTACCATATTTGTTTCCTCATATATCAATTTCCTGCCAATTAATGTGTGATGGTCCTTGAAGATAGGTTGTCTGACTACTAGTTACTCTGCCTTATAAATCATGAAATGAAAAACTATGCAAATTTCTGAATCACAGATCATCCTCACATGAGTGATACACATGCTAGACATGGCCACAAAGCTCATTCTGTAGTTCTCCATCTAATCATATCCTCAATCTCCTAATAATTATACAAGTGTGTTGCAAAATTCTTGTCATGTTCAAATTCTTAACCAAATGCCATTTTATACTCTATGCAATCACTTCAACACTTTAATTTATGCCGTAAGTGTTGCTTGCTGTAACAACAAAATGATTCCAGTTACTTGCCATAAAAAACTAACCACGAGATTTATTGATTGTCAACATCAATTAATGATGCAAGGAGTACTTGAATTGGTGGATGATGAAATATAGTCGGGGAATTCATACAAAGAACATGTAAACAAGATCCTATGATCTGTTGATGCAATTAACTAGGAGGTCATCCAAGGGAAATTGATTCTTATGCACCTTGGATCCTAGTTTCAAAGTTCAAACCTAGTAACAAACAATAGGCATCCCTAGGATGACAGGCTATGAAATTTTGCCTAGGGTTTCCTCCTATTACCCCCCTATTTGCATAGGGTGTTCTCTATATCAGTTAGTGGGAATATGTGCCACCATGCCATCTTATGACCCTTCAATGTGATGAAGGGTTCACATCTAATCATTAAAATGCTTCCCTAAACAACGTTAGTCTTCCTCCTTCCAGTATAAAGTAGCCTCAACATGTGTGCAAAGAGAGGGTGCCATGGAATTTATAAATGCCCCTAAATATGTAGAAGGGTTCCAAGTCACTCCAACCTATGGGAAAATTATCCTAAATAGAGCTCAAGAACACAAAAGCTCATCCTAAATACAGAAAAATAGAGCTCAAGAACACAAAAGCTCATCCTAAATACAATAGAAACATAACCCATACCTTAGAGAAAGATAAAGAGTGCCAAGAATTGTGATAGTTGAAAGATATAATAACATCCAATGATAACCTCTTAGTTGATGTTTTGGGGGATTTAGTAGCTTGAAAATTTGACACTTTTTCATCATGGGCAGCCTCATAGCCTAGTACGGAGGTGGCAATCTATAGCAGAACAACCTAAATTTGGGAGGAAATCAAACTCCCCATAGTCAACTGCATTGGAACATTTTTTATTAAAGAAAAAGAAAATAAGTTTATTTCCCTTTTTCTTATTCTAAAAACTGTTCTGTATGAGGAATAATTTCAATTTATGATCTCTAGAATGTGTGGATTATGTTCAAGGCAAATGAGTATAAAGGTTATGCACATAAAATTGAACATACATTGATGTACTTTTCTTTCTAGCTGTAATAGAAAGTTGACCAGATGGTATTTGTAATGGATTATATTTGGAAAACTTATTATGCATTATTATTGTTGGCCTTTCTAATCGTCTTCACATTATGTTATGATTAGAAATGTGAACAACCTACAAAATGGTGAACTAGAGTTCAACAAATTTTGTTGACGTACTCTGTAATTTTTCCTTTAATCTTGTGCCTTGAATTTGAATCTATCAACTACAACACTTATGATTTTGATTTTACTTTCACAAAACTGTGAATGTGGACGCATTGAAATAATCTCACGAGTTAACCACCTGTTGTGCACTTGATTTGGGAATCTACAGGGTATGGTGTTGTAATCTATAGAATGTATGCTTCTCGTCTGTGTGGCTGTATGATATTGGTTGAAGTATTGGGTGAGTGGATCATAGAAAAAACACAAATCCTATAATAATACATGTTGAAACCACACACTCAACCCCTTTCATTATTGTAATGATATGGATAAAACCCTTGTTACAGGCCTCTTTGAATTAGATAGGTCCCATGAAGTGAGGCAAACTATAACCATGATACTTACTTCCATAGGTAGAGCAAGAATAAATGGACTGATGGGTAGACCATTTTGTGTCCTGCTTGTGAATCTTGGATAATTTGGAATGATGGACTTGGGATTTCTAATTGTTGGATACTTAGATAAGTTGACTATTATACATTTTTTAGAAACTTAAACCATGAGATAACCAGATCCAAGTCTCCGATTTCTTAGGGATTGGCATGATATTATACACCAAATTTCAAAACAATAAAAAAATTACTTGACAATCACAGTATCCTATAGGTATATCTGTAAGCAACATTAGTGTGATAAAATTACCCTCTTAAGATCACCTTCACTAGATTCTTGATCTCTATAATTTCTTAATCCAAATAATCCATGAACAAATAGAAGAGTTTACATTCACTAGGATGTTTAGATATCCCTCCTATATTTTTCACATGTTTTTATATCGGAACTTTGAGCACTACAAGTGTTTGAAGTTGAAAATGACATATGAAAATGGTATCCCAGTTCCAATACATAATTGGAGTAATCAAATTCTAAGAATATTTAACAACACCAATTATACTGAGTTTACCAACATGGTAATGAAGATTACATAAAACATTATCCATGAATCTTTTCCACCTAGAATGTTTCCTGAGAATTAGAAGTGGTTATAATTTACCCTTGATACAAGGATATGTAACCAGTTTATATATGAAGAGTAACAAACTTGAAAGAAGGTGACTAAGGGCCAAAGGACATGCAAATTTATACTTGGAGTACCATACTACAAACCATATTTTCACGCACACATTCATTACTGAGGAGGTTCACAAATAGTAGATATCAAAATGAGGTGTGTTTCTCAGTCTGTAAGGAAGCAATGTTACAGTCCTTATGATGGGATTTTAAAGGAGGTGTGCTCCCATATATGTGCTGATCTAACTCAGACATCAGTGGCCTTGTTACTTCATTTTCAGATTGGAAATTGTATCATGCACTGCCAACAAACTTATCATGTATTTTCTATCAACAATAATTTTGCACCCAACCTCTTCAGCATTAATAAATCTATTAACAATCATTTTTCACCCAACCTCATGGAGAAGAAAATACTTGTCTTCCTTCAAATCTTGCTTGCAAGACTAGATATCTCTGTCATCGGCAAGAGAGACAATGGTAGAGCCATCAACTTGAGGGATCAAATCAACTTTCTTAAGATTCTCAAGTGTATTCAACATGAATCGACACTGATCCTTTATTTTTTCACACTCCGATGTTGGAGATCAGCAATAGACCCTAAATGCATTTCCTTCTGCTATAGAGCAAGTAAGAAGGGAAGAGGAAGAATAGGACCCTATAAAACTTGGGCACCATTTTGTTTAGAAAAATGATTCTCTCTTTTAATTTATAAGTTCTGAAAATGAAAAAGTGGCATCCGTACCTAATCAGTAGGAAAAATATGAAGAAAATCTGTAGGGGGTGTTGTCCGCCGATTGCACACCAGCAGCAAAAATCTTCTGAAAGCTGTCTCCTCACTTGAGAAAGTGGGAGAGGTGTGACCTTGGGGGCAAGCACAGAGC
>LPNX010612337.1:67896-85142 GCA_001517045.1 Pseudotsuga menziesii
GGGGGTTCCCTTTGATGAACAAATCTTTGAATATGTTGCGACAACCAATTCCAAAAGCATCAACTCTTGAATAGTGGAACTTTTTCAACCATCACAAATAGGAATGATGATCATTCTTCTACAGAGAAGGTCCAAAAGGTACTTTCAGGGAAAATCTCAATAGCAGACACAGTAAATGCATTTGCAAACAAATAGAAGCCAACTTTAGTGACTCAATAAATGGTCACTTAAACGCGTCCCCAAATCAATTTGCAAAGATAAATTAAAATCTGAAAGTAATGCCCACAAGATCAACAATTTACCATCATCAAAGTGATTTTCTAAGTTAAAACTTAAATTTGAAGATACATGCCCATAGAAGCTTCATTACTGTGTTTTCCATTTACAGCGTTGTACTCCATTGCCCATAATCACCATAGAGTCTAGAGATTTTGAAATGGTAGAAATCTAAATCCAAACCCTTAGCATGTTGTCCAATACCTTAGCTGGAAATACAATTGCAACTTGCAAGTTGCATATTTAAGATAAAGAAATTGGGATATATATGGTTAAGCTTTATGTCAAATAGTAGGCCAGTAACCCAGAAAAAATCAACACAAACAAATTCTGCCATTAAAGGATTCTGCTTATGTGGAGTGAGATCGCTGGCTCTATTTGAGCATGTTACAGACTGCCACAGCTTATACAAAATCGTGCCCAATGAGATAGCAACCCCCACAGACATGTAGAGGACGACATAGTTGTAGATTCCATCCTCTGGTGAGGTCTCCATCATTTCAGTATGGTGGCTTGCTAACATCCATTGACGAGCTTAACTTTTTAGTTAGTTAAGACAAGGAAAATTACATATCAAATTAACATAGTCAATACCCATTAATTATATTCGTGGTACAAGCAGAAATCACACAACCAAGAGGGAGAAGAGATTTCGTTGAGTTATAATGCCATCAAAAGAAGTTGATGCCATCGATGTAATCCCAGTGGTTGTTTATTCATACATGTAGTGAAAGTTGGGCATGAATTTTGCATTCCATGGTCAATACATAACTCATGTATCAGTAGTATACTAATCTCAAGCTACAACAATATACATCTATATTTTGTTTGAGTCACAAATAGCAATTAATAGCTCTAATACCTGTTTTCAGTATTCACAAACAGAAATTTACACGTTACCAGAAATTCCAGTAGTAAATTGATTCTGCATCAATTCAATTACTAAATGTCTTCACAATTACCATAAACAGAGTTTTCCTCTTTCTAAGTAGGTTATATGCCCAACTCTACCAGCAATCATGGTTTCAACGAGAATAGCTTTGTAAGAAAATAAATTCCTCATAATCACACTGATTTAGAAAACTGCAAATCCACCAATTAAGCATGGAAGTATGATTTCATATAACAAACATATTGAGACTAACATTTCTAATTTGCTGCCATAACTCCAGAAAAGACAACATAGCAACTCAATCCAGAATATCATAAAAACAGAGGAATTTCTCTCTAAGCTTCATGCACTAAACCAGCATATATCATTGACAATTTTAGAAAATATTTCCCAGAAACAATAATGAAAAGACAGGATATAGTTATAGGTCTCATCCCTAGTCCTCTTTTACCAAGATTTTAGAGCTATAATTCGCCAGCTCTTTCAATCATCAAGTTTATGGCCATTTTTATTTTAGCAGAGGTAAAATAAATCCCATATCCATTCATAGTAGCAAAGCTTCCACTTAACAACCATAGATACATGTGGCATTTCCAACAGTATGTCATATTAGTTCATTAACAACTTATCAAAAATATTATGAAAATCAGTTTGATATACAAGAAAATATAATAGATTATACCTGCACTTGGTCAACTAGCCCCATTTGATGAATTGCTATATCCAACTCCTTCCCTGGACAACTCTTAAATTACCATTCGATTTCCACCCAACCTTGCCCATGAAATTATTCTTTCCTTAGGACCCCCAAACTGTGTGGAAGCACAATTGAAGGCTCAACATAAAAAAACAGGGATATGTACAAGTAGTGGGGTGACCAGTTACTAATATGTCAGACAAATCCTTTTTGACAAAGGGAATATTCATCCATGCAGCAACCTACAAGTTATCCCACTTAGCACTATGCAAATCGCAATGCAGTTTAGAGTCTTCAGACTAAGGGTTCTTGAAAATTAGGTAGCATTGCAATACTAGTTCAAGTAACTTTCCTACTCAGCTAATTCCCAACAAAGACCATAGCCCATTTGCATGGTTCAACTAGGATTGGTAGTTCAACTACTTTGTCCTGTGAGGCATGTCAGCTCCCACAATAGAGCAATCCTATGTCCTCAGCTCGTGAATGAGAACCACGAGGAAAGCATGTTCCCACGACAAAAGTTCTCAGAGCAGGCATGTTACCTAAGCTCCTTTCCCATATAGCCCATGTTCTGAACTATGGGCATGATACCTCCACTCATTCCGTCATATTAGAGCCACAGCCATGATTGGTTTCACATGCAGGCAGGGATGATTTTAAGAACCCCCCTAGATTTATATGTATAAAAAATGTAGAATTCTTTGTGTATCAACTCTTCGGTTGGGGATTTTAAAAGCATCATGTCCATCTATATTGACTTATAGTGAACTATATGATGCATTTTCAACAAAACAAATTGAAAAAAAAACCTATAAATTCTCATGGCTTAATATCATATTTTCACAAAGAAATCAAACAAAAATTGGAAAATTTTCAACAATTGCTATGCCTTTATATCATATTTTGAAGAAATTGAAAGATCCAGGGATTAACCACTAGGAATCAGTGTGTCCCTTGCCACACGTTAAGTAGTTGACAGGGGAACTTTCAAAGACACGAAGCTTCTTGTTTCTACCTCGTGGCAACTGGTAAATGGATGAAAGAAATGACCAACGAAGACAGAGGTGGGAGGATAGGGTAGGGCAGAGCAGACGGTAAGAGTAAGAGAGGGTCTTACCTCCCCAATTACATTTTTTACTTTCCAAGTTGAAGAAGTTCAGTGCAGAAGTCAATTTCGGCACTATGGACATTGAAGAACTTGGATCAAGGGCTATGTCTTCCATGCCCAACAAGAAGAGGAAGAGAAAGCAGCTGCCGGTGCACCTACTCTCATCTTGGAAATTTATTTCCACAAATAATTCGTTCGACAGAAATGGGACACAGCTACAAGTTTCTAGTGCACAATCAGTTCCATTATGTGTCCGTAACGAAAATGATGTCTAATTCCTATGTATTCAGTAAATTTATGGAAAGAACGAACAAATCAAACAATGCACTTGGGAAATCTTGCTCTGTTTTGAAAATTATTGTTGCAAGCTCTAAAATAACATTTCTATATAGTCCCAAAGTGTTTGATGGAAACCCATAAAGGTTCAATTTGGAACTGTAATAGTGCTTGTATTATGGGACCTTGCTATTCCTGCCCACTCTAGACAAACATAAAGACGATCATATTTTGTCAAAAGTATGCACACTTGGATCACACAAAAAAAGATACCAGTATTAAAATCCTAAACTTCAAAAATCTTCTAATACGTTATCTTTTAAATATTCATGATGTTTTAAAAATGGTTTACCAATTTTAGTTTCACTGACACTAATTAGGCACTAATTATTGATATTAATTACTAAACTTGTTATATATTTATCTACTAATGATTTTGGACGAACCTGAGGTCAATTCTTCTACTTCCCAAACTAAAAGGATAAGGGGCTAATATGACAATAGCTGGCTAGATTTGAATCACAAATTTACAACCAATGCCAATCTTTCAGCGCAATCTTGTGAAGGAAATTGATTTGACAGTTTTACCTAGTGGGCATTGAGTTCACTGAAAATGAAACATGTCTTATTTGATCTGTAAAGCCAATCAGTAGGAAAGGCTCCACATTAGACAGTAGATTCACCATTCCACCTTTCAGTGAAACACAATGTCTACCTACTACTAAAAAATGAAGGATACAAGTATGTTCGTCTAGGTCAACTTACTTTCTAATACAAATAGAACATAAGCATGGAAAAGGGAAAGAGAATATGTTCTTCGAAACTGTGACTTTGTTATCTTAAAAGTAGATATTTATAAACAATTTTTTTGACAAAATTGGATACTAAACACTACGATAGATCTTTAACCTGTTATAGACTACCTGAGAATAACTCGCCACATGAGTACAGCTAAAAATAGCTGATGCATCAAATAGACAAAATATTAAACCCCTTGTCTCGTCATCTTTGAAGCAAGACTAAGCTCTTTAAAATGAAAACATCCATGATCTTCAATAGAAGCCACAGAAACCAGCATTGCCTAAAGAAAAAATAGATCACCAGGGACACCAACTACTATTAGCACTAACTTTAAGTGAATGGAAGTGATTAGCTGATTTAAGGATAAAATTGAGTGAATAGAAGTGATTAGCAGATTTAAGGATAGTGGGAACAAGAAAAATAGAAGGAAAAGCGAAGAAATCTATGCTACTCTTATAATCAGTACCATGTGCCCTAGCAAATAATTGCTAATGAGCTCCATGGCTGTTGAATGCTATAACTTACACCCAGAATAAAACCAACATAGTGCCAAAGAATAATATCCAATGAGGAAAATCTCATCAAGTTGTGGTCTAGCAACAAGGTTGAGTGCTCATAGCAATGATGGCTCAGGATTAAAACCCAAAGGTCTTGCTCCCAATACAGTTGATCAAAGTGTTTCAAGATGAGAGTCAGATCAAGGTGGCTACACTACTTCCAAAGTGTTAAACTAAGATGTTTTCAGTGCTAATGCAGTCTTCTATGTGAATGAGACTAAGTGCAATTCTTGGGTGACTTTGACAAAATTATTGATCAAAGTGTTTCAAGATGAGAGTCAGGTCAAGGTGGCTATGCTACTTCCAAAGTGTTAAACTAAGATGTTTTCAGTGCTAATGCAGTCTTCATTCTATGAATGAGACTAAGTGCAATTTTTGGGTGACTTTGATGAAATTATTAACCAAGAGGTCTAATTGCAACAAATCTCTCATAAAAGTCTCCTACCCACTCCAATCAGAAAGAGGGTTAAAAACTTCAGTTACCTATACAAGTAAAAATGTTCAGAATTTGATGAGTGGTGATTTATGAAAACTCAAATCAAGCAATAAGAGAACCAAATGAATGAACCATATATCCAGTTTACAAGATCTACATCCTACTATTAGATCTCCTGCAGTAGAAGAGAAAGATTATAACCTTGTGATTAGATTCTCTGATGGAGATAGTGGCAGTGAGGGTGAAGAACAGAGCTAGAGAGTGGATCGAAGTGAGAAAGATGGATCATCAAGGTAAAATACAAGTGGGAGCAAGCCAATCACTTGTGGCTTCTTCACAGATGGCTACAACAACATCGTAACAAACCCTAGGGATGCGGGAGCAAATGGCTATGGTGCAGAAGTAGTTAGCTGCATTTCGTACAACCATGTCAAGTGCAGTGCAAGTCAATGGGGTGAATTCTATGGGGTCTGGAGAGGGTCCACCTCGGTAGTCATCCTGTAATAAAAAGCCGATTGTTGGCCACAATGGTTCAATTGGATAGAAACATGCTTTCAATCCTAGCTCATCTGTAACTAAACCTAGTGGCACTGATTTGGAGAACTTGAGAAAGCAAATTGAAACAAAAGAGAATGAATTGAAGCTCGAGAGGCATATTCAATCAGGAAAGGGATAGGGCACAAGATCAATTTCAAGTGGAACATTCCATACAACTGGTATTGCAGATTCAACAACTATGAGTAGCAAAGGGAAAAATTCTGTCAGACCAACATTTTTTAAGTTAATAGAAGGAGCACCTGTTAAAGAAATTAATGAAGACTAGAAAAATTTTGTGCTGATTCAGCTTCAAACTTCTGCTATAAACCAAAAAAGAAATAATTTAAAGAACATTCAAGAAATGAACCTGTAAAAAGCCTGCAAATAGAAGAAACCTTGTGAAATTGCTTTCCACGAATCCATTCAGCCATTGTAAAGACCGATTTGCAATAGAAATTAATCTTGATGTTGAGCATGACTCTTGCAACATTATATAGGTAAAAAATGTCCTCACTTGACTAAATTTATCCATGTTTTGCTCAAATATGGACCAAATCCAGTAAAAAAACTTCCCCAATTGATTAAATCTCCACATTTTACCCAAATAATAGTCCAGAAATCCAAATCCAGGATGAACTATGTCCAATTTACCCCAATCGAGGTCAAAGTAAGACCAATTCACCGAAATATTCATAAATCCCGGTGAAATACCAAATTTTAATCGTATTATCCATAAATCCTAGGCGAAATACCAATTTTTCAACCTATTATCCATAAATCCGGTGAACCATCTTCATTTCTCCTCCCAATCGAAAAAAATCGGGTGAATTTGGGCAAATATCTCCTCCCAATTAGAAAAATTCGGGCGAATGTGGGAAAAAATCAATATTTTCGTGGGCTAATATTCAATTTCTAGTTTTTCCCTCTTTCGGGATGAATGCGATTTACCTTGGGGCAGCTATATATAAAATAAACAATGGGAGAATTTATTAAATAAAATAAAAACATTTTAATATAAAAATTCACCCACTTTTTTTGGGTAACCCTTAAAATTCGCCATTGGGCTAAAATTTGCCCCTAAAATCATCCTTGTTCCATAGTATGTTATATATCTTTTTCTCCAAAAAATAAACATAAAAGAAATATGCTTATCAATTGAAACCTATCTTTCACAAAACCTTTTCCAAAAAACAATAATTATTTTTAAAATGGACCACTTAAATCCCATCACTCATCAAGGATATTTTGATAAAGAATGAAACCAATGAATAGAAAGATATTGCGTTGTTACCTGTCAAATTCATTGTGCCATCCCATACATGGACCCTAACTTCTTTCTCAACTGCTAAGAATTTTCCTTTCTAGTTGCTTTTATCCAGTGAACTACTTCTAGACATGACAATACCATAGTGTAACACCCCGGTTTTGACCCATGGTATTAAATTGCATATGATGTAAATATTGTATTAAATCGTGGTGTGGAGCTCAAGGAAAAGGCCCCACCATGGATTTAGTGTCTTATGTATCGGCGATTAAAATCGATGCCAATGGTTTATGTGCTAGCGAGACACAATATGTTGAGACATCATGTAAAATGCAAATTAATAAAAATACCACAACCAGCTATGCGCTACAACGTTAAAGAGACGGGGGCATGATTTTACAAGGAATAGGGAGGGGAGAAATAATTAAACCCTTGATCCAAAGGGGAAAAGCCAAATGTCTAAGGGGAAAAACCATAAAGTGTTCAACTACCCATTTTGTCCTTTTTGTGCCCAGTCATCTAGAAGTTGGTTGATGAAGTTATTGCATGGGAATGGACAAAGCATGGGGGTCAATTTCGAATTAGGCAGAGCACCCATTTTAGAAAAAACATGTTTTGACTTAATGGGCAAGTAAGAACCCAAAAATTTCTCACTCACCCATCATATGCATTCAAGTGGAGGCTCTCCCACACAGGGGAAATTTTGGAGAGCTCTCCCATTCACATTTTTGGTCTGTTGTGTGTTTCCTTCACATTTGGGTGCAGTTTTCTTCATTTTTCCCGTGGATGGGAGGTCATTTTGGCAACGATCAGGGGATGGGATCTCTCTTGGACGTTTTTGGGTGTGTGTTCCTCATTACCTGGCTGGGAAAACCCATCGTTTTGGTTGCACAACTAATGGAAGAAAAGACCCACGATTTTTGGGTGTTGCTGGGGTTGTTTTGGCCACGTGAAACCCATAAACATTTCTGAGTTCGAATCCATGAGATGGGGATTTGTAAGGGTCGTTCTTACCTATGTGAATCCATTGAATCATTGGTGAATTCGGGTTGCTCACCCGCAAGTTGATTTTACCATTCACCAAATTGTTTTTGGTTGAAAAGCATTTCCTTCATACCCAACATGTTCATTTTGTTGTTGTGGGAATCCTTGGGATGGCTTGGCAGCGTAAGTCCAAGAAATCCATCTGTTAGATGAATTCCTATGTTTGATTAGTAGGCTGGTTTGGCTGGGTAAGTCCAAGGAACCATCTGTTAATTGGTTGGTTGTGTGTTTGATGAAAAGTTTGGCTTGGCTGAGTAAGCCCAAGGAACCCCCATGTTATTGGTTGTTTCCTTAGTAGCTTGTGAAATCCAATTCCTTATTGGCTTGGCTAAACAGTCTATGAAACCCAACGGTGTGTTGACTTGACTGTGGATGTATGGTTTTTGCTATGTGTGAGCATGTTGTTGTTCTCTATTTCCTTGTGGAATCATTCCTAGCTCGTGGGTGGCAGTGCTTCTGAGAGATTGATGAGCACACTGGCCTATGGTTGGGTGGAATGTTGCATCGACGTAGCTAGTTGCGGACCAACTTCTTCTCAAGATAAGTATTATTTGTGTATTTAATTTTCACAACTTTATTTGTTTTATGAATTACTATGAACATTATGAATGCTTGAATAAATGTGTTTTTATTTCACTGTTTATTTCATGTATAATGCATCTATGTATGTTTTTAATTCAATCCATTTTTATTATCATGTTCATGGGGCTAGTTTTCCCATTTGATAGGAGCAGCAACCTAGTCGCGTCCTCTCCATCGTAGGGATAAGGGGTGGGGACGTGACACATAGTGGTATCGTCTCCGTTGCTTTGATAGACAAAATAATGTTGATGGCCACATCCTTCACGAATACTTTAAGAAGCTGAAAGTGGTAAATGAGCATTCATGAAACATTACAAACATTGGAAAACAGGTAGTTAGAGTTTTTTTATTGGAAAATATATTTTTAAAGATACGAAGATACGGGTAATATGGGGATTTTACCAAATGGGCATTGGATCATGGGATGTCTTGAACCTATTAGTACACAAAATGAAGTTCGTTAAAGTCATAGTGCAAGGATCAAAATATTTAGTTGGGTTGTTTCTTGGTTTCCAAGCACTAAAAGTTGTCAATAATCCCACCAGGGGGAAGCTTCCCAACACTTGGTGCTCATGTGGTGTCTTGAGCTGCAAATGGATTTTTTCATATTCCTTGATGAGGTTTTGGCTCCTCTCATTTGGTTCTTATAACAAGCTTGACCTAGTTACCAATACAATTCAAACCTATGTTGCATAAAATATTTGGTGTTGTCTCCATATATTACATTAAATTATGTTGTTTGCTTTAGTCAAATCATCGTTTCTCACTTATTCTATTAACCTGATGCCACTTTGGAGAATGATCTTGCTTTCTGAAATCCCAACAAGCAAATTCTGTATTATTACATATGTTGATGACAAAACTATAAACATTTAGCATATGAAAGTCTAGATATTTTGACAACGTTATTGAGCTTTAACATTTTAAGTTGATATAGTTGATTGTGAAACATGTATGTGATATTGTTAGTGGATCAAGGCTGTATACTTTTGAAGGCCATAAAGCACATGTCTATTATGTATTCCCCTGTTACAGATAAACCATTCAGATATAATGATTCCCCATGCTAGGTTTTTGGTATACTCTTTTCATGTATCATTTTATTTTCTCGACAAATGTTGATGCAGACATAAAGGCTTGGTTATATTATTTGATAGGTTCAAGGGTTAGTTACGATGTTCATAGTCATTGGTGCACTACATTGGCTTATATTCTTTTGTTATCTTGTTTCATTTGTTGCTTAGCACCATGCAAATTGCCTCTTCTCAGTTATTGACAAACAATTTTCAGCCGCAGGTAATGTTTTTTAAGTTTTTTGCATTACTTCTATCAATATATTTCTCAGTAAAAAAGGTGAATTCAATTTTCAATTTCCAAGTTTTATCATGATCATATGTTCGACATATTTCTGCATAGGTTAGCCCATCATACCTTCAAAGTATTAGTCCATCTTCCATTTGTGGTAGAGTTCAAGTTTTGAACCAACATTTATCCTCTACATTGTTCCATGACAAAGAAAACATGTAGGTGTTGCTAGAATTATTTTCCATGCACAACAAAAGAATTGTTTTTCCTATCTGCCATTGAACTTGCATAAAAAATTAACTACATCAATAAACATTACATCATATGCAGTAGATCAGTTTCAACTTGCATTTGAAATGTATTTTGTCAAAAAAATATATTTGATTATTATGTGTTTTTTTGCAGCTTCTCTAATCAACTATGCAGAACTATATACATGCAAGAAAACTTGAGAATTTGTAAAAGGGAAAGGATTTTTTCCCTTTCATAAGACAATGCTAAAACATTAATGTATCTAAAGTCTTAATGCTAGCTTGAAATTCCTCCAAAATCAAATTCTAATACCTATCTTATGAAAAGCTATAATATCTTATTTTTTCTATATAGATTTATAATATCTTATTTTTTCTATATAGATTTTTTATATGCGGACATTCTTAGTATTCTTTATTCTTATTAGTAAATGTGTTTTCCTATTTTGCAATGTATTATTGTTTGCATGAAATATGTTTTCCTTAATATTAATATAAAAAAAAATCTTATTCACTTTACTTTACTTTTCATTTTCCATATGTTTATCGTGGGCTTTCATTTGCAAGGATTTATGTAAATTCTAGTATTATTATATTTTTAATAATATTTTTATTATGTTTTGCAAATTCTAGTATTATTATATTTTAATAATTTAATTTTAAAATGAATGAGTTTGTACATTTTCAAATTAAAAAAACCAACTCCCATATGATGATGATGATGATGATGGTTAACGTCCACTGAGACCAAACTTTGGTCTATCGGACCTAAAGAAACCAATTAATTAGTTCATTTTAAAATTGTATTCCTATACTCAAAGAGCTTGGTGAGAAGCGCCCCGAGCTCACTATAATTTTGACAAGTTAAAGGCTAGGAAGGCTGGTGTTGCAACAAATATTAAGAAATTGAGATCTAATGTGGGTGTACGCAGGGCACTCTAAGAGAAAGTGATTTTCATCTTCAATGTTCTTATTCTCACAGAGATGGCAGATCCTTTCCACCCAAGGTGTTTTAGGAACCGTCCAACGACTTGTTTCACTATGGAGCTCGTGAGAGTTCGTTCTTATCTTGACTATATTAGTTTTTTTCTTTGAACTAGTTAAAACAAAGAGATACTTTTGATCTTCTAGAGTAGGATTGATGACATCCTTATAATATCTTAATTTTCTTTTATCCTTTAAATATTTCTCAAACCACAGTTTCTCTTTAAACTTAGAAGTAAACAATATTTTTAATGTTATTAATATTTTGCATTGCAATATTTTCGTCGATCTCCTAGTGGTTTAACTAGGCCCTGGTATCTTTATACCAACCTAGCTTGAGCCTTAGGTGGTTTTGGCTAGAATTAAGAGCTATATTAGGAAGTCTATGGTATCCCATGTTATTGATTTTGTGCTTGTATAACAGGAGCCTAGTCATAGCTAGGCTCTCGATAGGGGAAAGACCCACTTCTATAAGGATAATAAGATACGGTGTATTGCTTTTAATTTTGAGGTTATACATTATAAAACGATTCTGGATTTGCTCAATCTTTCTCAAGATTCTCTAGAGATGCTGCAACCCCAAACCTCACATCCATAAAAGATAACGGGAGTGACTAAAGTTTCAAATAGGAACTTCTTTTTATCCCACATCACAAGTGATCCGGGAGGATCTAAAAAGACCAATTTTCAAAATCATCATATTGCAACAAAAATAGTACCATGTATACGAGCTCGTCAAGATGATTCCAATGGTGCAAACGGCGTGTCAAACGGACTCCGGATGCAAAAGATATTGCGTTTTGAAGTTTGGCCCCAACAGGGAAAATTTTGGCTGAAGTGCCACGTGGCACTCCCTCAAGCTGCCACGTGGTAGTAAAAAAGTGCATCATGATGACATGGCATGATGATGTGGCATGGTGACATGGCATGATGAAGTGGCATGATGACTAGCATGCCTGCATTTGTGCTTGAAATGAGTTTTAGGACATTCATGCATTTACTCATGAGAAATTGTAAAATGATTTATATTTGAAGTGAGTGGAAAAATTACTCACATATTACTCATTTATTTTATTCCTTGAGTTGTTATGAAGTTAATGCATGGTTGTAACAAAAAACAAACATGCCATATTTGTAAAGAAGTTGTAACAAGTTGGTTTATGGTTTAAAAACCAACATGCTATTTAAAAAAAGGATTTTGTTATGTAATGGATTATTGTTGGGTTTTGTAAATGTCATTATGGGGAAGTAACTAAATGTGAAAACCCATGGGCATGTGGGCATGAACCATATTTTTGGTTTATGTTCTTAAAAGCCAAACCAATTTCTAACTAATCCCAATTTGGAGAATCACATGTATCATGCTACCAAGAGTAGCTTCTCCTATTTAAGCACTTGTCATGTGCATTTGAAGGGAGCTCAAGTTTGGAGAGATGTAGCCCATAGAGGAAGCAAGCATCTGAGAGGCCCCATTGGGGTTCTCCATTGGAGAAGCTCATGGAGAGGCTCCAACCTTGTAGTTCCAGCTCAGAGAGCAAGCATGGCTCCATCATGTCCGAAGGTGATCCAGCATAGGAGACAAAGAAGCAGAGTCAGTTCGAGGAGGCAACATTTCAATTTGCATTTGAAGGCAAGTAGTGACCATCTACACTCTCATCTCGAAGGACAAAGGTGAAGGGATTGGTTGGTAAGAGTGTGAGTTTGGTTTTATTGATGCACTTGTCATGCAAACATATTGTCGTCTATTAAGACTATCCTGTAGAAGATCATGTGGCGTAGCTCGAGGTTCGTGGCTCGTAGAGTCAGTTGAAAGAGTGCGATTTGCAACATTATGCAAGTCTTTGATCCGCTCGAGGTTCGTGGCTCGTAGAGTCAGTTGAAAGAGTGTGATTGGCTACATTGGGAAAATATCTTCATGTCCAAGTTTGGCAACTTCTCGAGACAAAGGAGGCAGGCATTTGCTTGCTTGATTTCTGCAGTCTTCGATTGAGTCCTATAGCTTGTGCACTTATGTGACACATCAGAGGCAGTTATGGTGCAGTGGTAGAGATGAACAGATGATGAAGACTCTGCAGGTGAATCCGTTGTGATGTATCTTATGTATTTGTGCATCTTTGCAATGGATTGGTCACTTTATTTTGGAGTAGGCCCGGAGACGTAGCCAGGAGATTTGGTGAACTCCGTAATCAAATCGTGTCCCTAATGTGCTTGAATGATTTTTCATTTTCATGTGGATGATTCTATGTTACACACTTATATTATGCTCATGTTCACTTGCACTAACGTCAGAAAAATGATCCTATTGGTCCTGATTGTTTCGAGCGGGTTCGATGACTTTCCGGGCTCGCTCCCGGGATCAGATCAAGTGGTATCAGAGCAGGCTAACAAGTGTTGCAGGTTGTGGACTGTTATGAGCAAAAGTTTGCAGTGTGTGAAAATCCAGGAATTGGAAGCAGTTTGTACAGGCACCAATGAAGCAAGAAGTATATGAGCATACCTGCAAGAAGCTTTTGGGGACCAAAAGCCTTCCCAGTGGGGAGGAATGATCCGGGAGGATCTAAAAAGGTCAATTTTCAAAATCATCATATTGCAACAAAAATAGTACTATGTCTAAGATCTCGTCAAGCCGATTCCAACGGTGTAAACGGCGTGTCAAACGGACTCCGGATGCAAAAGATATTGCGTTTTGAAGTTTGGCCCCAACAGGGAAAATTTTGGCTGAAGTGCCACGTGGCACTCCCTCAAGCTGCCACGTGGTAGTCAAAAGTGCATCATGATGACATGGCATTATGATTTGGTATGATGACATGGCATGATGACTAGCATGCTTGCATTTGTGCTTGAAATGAGTTTGAGGACATTCATGCATTTACTCATGAGAAATTGTAAAATGATTAATATTTGAAGTGAGTGGAAAAATTATTCACATATTACTCATTTATTTTATTCCTTGAGTTGTTATGAAGTTAATGCATGGTTGTAACAAAAAACAAACATGCCATATTTGTAAAAAAGTTGTAACAAGTTGGTTTATGGTTGAAAAACCAACATGCTATTTAAAAAAGGGATTTTGTTATGTAATGGATTATTGTTGGGTTTTGTAAATGTCATTATGGGGAAGTAACTAAGTGTGAAAACCCATGGGCATGTGGGCATGAACCATATTTTTGGTTTATGTTCTTAAAATCCAAACCAATTTCTAACTAATCCCAATTTGGAGAATCACATGTATCATGCCACCAAGAGTAGCTTCTCCTATTTAAGCACTTGTCATGTGCATTTGAAGGGAGCTCAAGTTTGGAGAGATGTAGCCCATAGAGGAAGCAAGCATCCGAGAGGCCCCATTTGGGGTCTCTATTGGAGAAGCTCATGGAGAGGCTCCAACCTTGTAGTTCCAGCTCAGAGAGCAAGCATGGCTCCATCATGTCCGAAGGTGATCGAGCGTAGGAGACAAAGAAGCATAGTCAATTCGAGGAGGCAACATTTCAATTTGCATTTGAAGGCAAGTAGTGACCATCTACACTCTCATCCCAAAGGAAAAATGTGAAGGGATTGGTTGGTAAGAGTGTGAATTTGGTTTTATTGATGCACTTGTCATGCAAACATATTGTTGTCTATTGAGACTATCATGCAGAAGATCGTGTGGCGTAGCTCGAGGTTCGTGGCTCGTAGAGTCAGTTGAAAGAGTGCGATTTGCAACATTATGCAAGTCTTTGATCCATTCGAGGTTCGTGGCTCGTAGAGTCAGTTGAAAGAGTGTGATTGGCTACATTGGGAAAATATCTTCATGTCCAAGTTTGGCAACTTCTCAAGACAAAGGAGGCAGGCATTTGCTTGCTTGATTTCTGCAGTCTTTGATTGAGTTCTATAGCTTGTGCACTTATGTGACCCATCAGAGGCAGTTATGGTGCACTGGTAGAGATGAACAGATGATGAAGACTCTGCAGGTAAATCCGTTGTGATGTATCTTATGTATTTGTGCATCTTTGGAAAGGATTGGTCACTCTATTTTGGAGTAGGCCCGGAGACGTAGCCAGGAGATCTGGTGAACTCCGTAATCAAATCGTGTCCCTAATGTGCTTGAATGATTTTTCATTTTCATGTGGATGATTCTATGTTACACACTTATATTATGCTCATGTTCACTTGCACTAACGTCAGAAAAACGATCCTATTGGTCCCGATTGTTTCGAGCGGGTTCGATGACTTTCCAGGCTCGCCCCCGGGATCAGATCAACAAGGTTTGCTGCTTTACAATTATTTTCGAGACCAAAGTAAGCTTTCCACCCTCCATTAATCCTTTTCTCAACGCTATAGTTCTAGTTGAGCCTGTGATGAATATCAATTCCTAGGTATTTGTAAGAACATACTTCCTCTAGGTTGTTATTATCATACACAAAATTAGCATAAGTGTCATTCTTGGATTTCCTAATCATAACTTTTGTTTTGTTAGTGTTGACAGTTATACCCATGGAAGAGCAGAAATACTTAAGATGTCATAGTTTCTTGTCAAGATCAGATGGACACCTTGCCAGAAGAACAATATCGTTAGCATAGATAAGAAGGATGATAACTATTCCAGCTAAGAACGTGCCAACACAACCTGCTTCTTCTAAACAACCTTTTAGCTTATCGATGTAAATGCCAAATAGGGTAGGGGAGAGGGGGAAACCTTGTTTAAATTCGATGTTACACGTAATATCTCTCGACCACCCCTCGTTGCTCTTAAACTTGACGATTACATTCTCGTATAACCTTATTGCGGCAGCTCTCAACTCAAAAGGAACCTTTAGCTCTTTTAATCTATCCATAGGTTATTTCTAGGTACCGTATCGAAATCCTTTCTAAAGTTGACAAAGAAACAAAAGAGATTGGATTTATCATTACGACACTCCTCCACAATGATCCTAAGCGTAACGAGGTGGTCCATTGTTGAGTGCTTCCTTCTAAAACCCGCTTGGCCTTTAGCTCGCTTACCTTCACTTTCAAGCAATCTGTTGATCTTCTTTTTCAAAATAATACCATATAACTTGGCTAAGAGGGGGCTAATCATAATTGTCCGATAATTAGAGGGGTTATTTGTATCCCCACTTTTAAACATAGGGATAATGAGGCTCTGAGTTCAAGGTTTAGGGAACCCTTGCTTGACTGCTTGATTGAATAGCTTATGGATGTGATGGATGAGGACAGGACCTCCAACTTTTAAGACTTATGCCTGGTAACCTTCAATGTCCTTAGCTTTTCCATTAGCCATACGCTTAACTCCAAAATCTATGTCTTCTAAAGAGAAAACTTCTACCATTGTGAGCAGGGTTTCAAAGTTGTCTATGACATTGGAGGATTCATAAAGCTTTTTAAGATAGAAATTCCACTAGTATAAAGCACTTCTATATATTAAATTCTTCTTAACTATTAAAGAAAAAGAAAAAAAGAAGAAGCATAGAATTAAGTTACTAAATTGAGAATATAAAAGCCTAGTAATACATACCTAGTTCAATACATATATACCTAGTTCAGTATCTAATGCGAAGAAAATAGTTACATTCTGTCTTAATTGCAAATGTTCAGCTATAGTGATTCATGCAAACCCTTCAAGGAGTGGAGGTATTGAATGAAATGATTGATGTACAGGTCCTGGGATCGAATGCCATCGAGAATTTGATTCTTGAACAGATTTCCCATTTCATGGGCCTTCCACCTCGCCTCTTTGCCTCCTCCTTCCTGCAGCAAAAGTGCCCGCACAGCTTTGCAGATCTCGTCCCGGTCGAGCGAGCCATCGCTTCGCTTTTGAACCTCTAACTCGATTTCCAATTTGTGAACAACCAATCTGGAATTGAGTGACTGATCCAAGTGCATGGGCAGGGAAACGATAGGCACCCCGGAGCTCATGGCTTCCATCAACGAACCCCATGCACAGTGACTCAAAAACCCTCCAGTCGAAACATGCAACAATATCTCCCTTTGCGGAACCCAATCCCCCACCACAAGCCCTCTTTTCCCGGTACGCTCTTGGAATCCTTGGGGCAGCCAAACCCCAACTTCATTTTCATCGGGGCAACGCAGCGCCCAAAGAAATGGCTGCCCGCTTGCCTCCAGGCCCAGAGCCAGTTCGTGGATTTGCTCTTTGCTCATAAACCAGCGTAGATCCAAATCCTAGGCTCTATCAAGCGCCGAGATGGATCAAATCTCTTGAGGTGTAAACCTCTTCTTAGGTATCCATTGATTTGATTCAAACC
>LPNX010612337.1:91108-186011 GCA_001517045.1 Pseudotsuga menziesii
AACATTTTATATTAAAAAAATCTATTTTTAGTTATAGTAATTGTTCCCAAGGGTCTTATTTCAAAAATGGGGTGAGGTGAGACTTAGGATTTTTATTTTAAGAAAAATGAATGGATTTTTCTTTTAGATATAAAATCCTAAAATAAAACGGAAATGTAGTAGGCTAACCATTACTTGAATCACTGTAAAATAAGTTTGCAATTTCAAAGATTTGTTTTAAAATGTGAACATAAAATGGTATTATATGTGATTTTACTATTGGACATAAAAGGTTGCTTTCATGTGTAGATAATAATAATAACAAATTAAAAATATCGGAGTAGGTTTAGTAATAGTTAATGTTTTCTTGGTTTATGGATTTATCATTATTTGTTATTTTTGCAGTTTGGTGTTTTGTTGTTTTAAGGCAACACAAAATTAGAATGGACAATTATAAATGGTTATATGTAAGTCTATAGAGGCTATAGATGATATTGAAGAGTTGATGTGAATCCATAAGAGAAGAATAGCTATATGTTACTGCAATGAAAATTGTAATCTTCATTTCCATCTTTGAATAACAAGAAGATTGATACACTTGCTTTGTGGATGTTTCGATCTCGAGGGTTTTACCACGTTAAATATTTGTGTTCATTATTATGTATTTTCCATTATTCTTTGTTTATTTTATTTGATCCCTGTATTGTTTAAGCTTTCTCTATAACAAGTGGTATCAGAACCAAGTTACTGGAGATCGAGGCGAAGAACTGAATCATAGTCCAAGATTGAATCTGGTTGCTTGAGGAAATGGCCAAGATAAAAAGTGTGAAGTTTGAGGTGGAGAAGTTCAACAGGAAGATCAATTTTGAGTTATGGAAACTCAAAATGAAATATTTTCTTATGCACAAGGGCTGCAAAAATCCTTGCTAGGAAAATAAAAAAGGCCAGTGGACATGTTGAATGAAGGATGGGAGGATCTAGAATTGACAGCCCTCAGTACCATTCGGCTGTGTTTAGCAGATGATGTCTTTTTTATCATTGTTGAAGAATATTCGTCCGTAGGGTTATGGTGTAATGTCCCTTTTTTGAAATTTTGAAGAAAAGTGCAATTCAGGCAAAATTCGAGCTTAACTAGTCATGACTCTAGAGGGTTCCAACTTTCACCAAATGGTCCCGAATTTGAAAGGATATGATATGGTGAGTCTTAAAACATCCCAAGGTGGTTTATGGATACTTTGTATTAGTATTTAGACCTCTGCAAGATTTTTTGCGATTAATGAAAAAAAGACCAAAATTACTAGGAAATTGTGTTCAAATCCCCCCAAGGGTGATGGCCAAACTAGCTCTCCAAATCAAGTATGAACCTCCCAAATTTAAGAACAGAGTATGTGAATGAGTACTATATATTAATGAATTTCCTTGATCATGTTTATTAAGTTCTGCAAATGGATTATGGTCTACAACATTTGTAGGGTAAATTTCAGTGAAATTGCTTATGGGGAAATTTCATAACTAGCTTGATTTTTACATATGAAAGGTGGAGTTAAAGGTTCAGATCAGGATGTGACATATAGGGACCATATACAGAATACCAATGGATTCCCTAATAGTATTAAATACCATAGAAATCCATTCATACAATTCTGGTATATAACCCATTCAGGATGGGGGTCAAATACATGAAAACTGGTGAATTAGTAGCATGGAATTGCAAGAGTTTCACATATTGATTTATTGGATTTCGACCCACAAAGCATAGGGACATGAAATTACAGAGTAACACATCATATATGGCTGTCACAAAATCATCAAACTCAGATAACATCCCTCATACAAATATGATACAAGACTCCTTCAAGATTGAAGCTAAAGTCATGGAAACTAGTCATTCAATGGCACGGGAATGCAGTCTTTTCACAGATGATTTTATTGGATTTAGACCCACAGAGGATATGGAGATTAAATTACCGAGTAATTCATCATATATTTCTTTCTCAACATCATACACCTCATATAATATCCCTCATACATATTTGGTATAAAACTACTTCAAGATTGAATCCAAATCCATGAAGACTAGTGATAAAAGGGCATGAGTATGGAATCTTTTCATACATGTATCTCTGATATTTCTACTTATAGAGCATGTGTACATAATATTACAGATCCATACATCATATATTGATTCCCCATCATCATAAAACTTATACAAATTTCCTCATACAAATATGATATAAAGCTACTTCAATATTGAAGCCAAATCCATGAAAACTAGTTATTCAAGAGCATGGGGAATCCTAGCCTTTCATACATGTATTTCTAATATTTCGACTTACAGATCATATGGAGATGATATTATAGATCCATACATCATATATCAAATCTTTGGCATCAACCATCCTCAGCAAGGCACAAGAATCACTCCAACAAGTGTGCCATCAATTGTGAGTGCAGGGAAATGGAGAAGAAGGAATGCAAGAATAGGGAGCTAGATGAGAATTCGATTGTAGGACCTTCAAAATGCAAATAAAAATCCTTAATTAATCTCCCATGAGAGGTCTGAACAGCCTCTCCATCAACCAACTTGGAAAGGAATCCAAGTCCCTCGAAAATGGTTCACTATCAGGGTAAGTGTGCACTCACCATGCAATGGACAAGCAAAATCTCTCCAAAAATTCCAAAGGCCAATTAAGAAATGTTAAAAATCTATTCTCATTCCTCATGAAATCCTTTTATTATCTTCATTATGCCTCCTAAGGTTGAATTTCACTCCATGAGCTTCCTCCAACTCATCTTAGTGGTTTAGTAACTCTCATGACACTTGTCTTCCTCTTCATGCTCCAATTCTTTCCTCAATTCAAATGGCTGCCTCTAACCCCCAAATTCGACCTCTTGGTGGCTACTTTTATCCCTGACATGTCATATTTGTCATATGTCAGCAATCAGGTCTGAATTTTTCATACTTGTCATTGAATCTTCCATTATTTGTTGTCATAGAGTGCATACAATCTCCTTCCAAGTGGCACACCTTGTCTTCTAGTGTCTTCCTCTTTTGTGGGAGTTACCCTCCTTTACCAATCTGAATTCCTTGGCTCATTATATGATATTTGACACCACATTACCATCCAATAATTTAACATTACCCATGTGTTCTAATTTGGATGAATATCATGCCAAGTGTGCGGGGAATCTGGTCACCCAAAGTCTTCAAAAGCTTCCAAGTGTCTTCATGAACCCATGCCACATTATTTTATTAGAATTTATCATTTATGTGACCCATTTAAACGTGAATATGGTAAAATAATATCCTTTTGGGTCCCATAGACCCTTGTTACAAAATTTACGTCTCCATCTCAACCTATGGAACTAGTAGGTTGGTGAAAAATTATTTGCAAATAGTCTTATTTGGAAATTATTTAATTGGGGACATGAAAAGTCCTCCCCAATCAATATTGCTTGTCCTCAAGCAACTCCAAGTTTTTATGCTGAAAAAAAAATTATATTCCCAAGTGGCATCCTCATTTGGTACTCTTTCCCTTGCACCAAGTGCTCTCATATGGTTCTGCTCATTGATTTTCTTTAGCTGCAACTTGAGTAGTGGCATTGATGTACTGCAATTTTGTGTTCCAAAAAGTAAAGAGATGTGTTGTATATTGATATATCCTGTAACATCACCACTAACACCAAAAATATTAATCAAATCCATAAAAATCAATTTTTTGCAAATAATCTTTACCTCCATATTTTATAAACCTTTTCTAAACTTTCACCCCTTTTTGCTTCTGTATAATTCTTTGAAGTTGGTGCTGAGTTACCAAACTTTGAGTTTCTTAATATTCCAATAAAATTTCGAAGAGGAACCACCATGCTTGTTGCTGCACTACTCCAATTACAATAATCTTCTCAAGTGGTGAATAAATCTCCAATGCTGCTTGTTGCCCCGACAATTGAAACCAATGAGACCACAAATGATCCCATGGTCCCATTTGATCCTGATACATGCATGGTGTGAAATGTCTATGATGGAATGCCATGAAAACCAATCATGTGAAAATTGAATCCATCTCTCAAAAGGTCTTGCACATAGGAAACTGGAACACTGCTCTGCAAAGATGAACTCAAACAACTAAAGGTTGGTTTTCTTTCTCAAACTAACAATCGAACTGCTACTCCAAGCGAGATGAAACCAAGCAATGTCAAGATCCCATTGCTTGTATTGCACCATTCCAAACATCATTAGTACAAAATATATATCATGGAAGTACATAAAAACATCATAGAAATGTACATCAAGAAGGAACCTCATCAAAGAATTATGAAAGTGCTTGTACATCCAAGTAAGTAGATCACTATGTGGCCCATACACACAAGCATCAAGTATTATATCAAATCTTCCCCAACGACATAGGTGAGGATCCCATGTCCCATAATGCTGCTCCAAAAATATATAATGTGCATCAATATAATCAGCTGTGTGTTCTTTCATCCAAGAAGTGAATGAAGAACCTCCACCAAAATATGAACCAAATAAGGAGCAAAGAAAACATGAAGACTTCAAGTGGCTCAAAGAAGTCTCATCAATACACCCATGAATATGTATATCATCATGAAATAGTAGAGTATGTTTATGCCAACAATAATTTTCTTCAATCATATATCTCTTCACCCAAGTGTGGGATGAAGTTGCTCCAACATCAAATGGACTACGAAAGGAGCAAGGAAAATCATGGGTCTCAAAGTGACTCAAGTTAATACCATAGGTGCATCAATTTGGATGTGTATCATCATACTGTAAAAATGGATGCTGTTGCAAATGTAAATAATATGGTTCTCTAATCATGTCATCATCAAAAGGATAGATATAAAGTTCATACTCTTCATGTGGCAGCATAAAAAATAAACCTTTCACCCATACTTCATTAGGATGAATGCTGTAAAATTTGGAAGTTTAGGATGTAAGAGAAAGAACCAACTCACCCAAAGGATTAAAAAGTACAAAATGTTCATCATGTGAAGGATACATAAGGGCAGGAACATGCACCTCCCTAAAAAATGTAAAAATTTCCCTGTAGGTTGGTTCCAAGTTAGTGTAATCATGCACTTCTTCAAAAAGTGTGCACCCATCTTCAAGAGGAAACTGGAGTTCCTATTCCACCGCAACTAGTGATTTTATCTCATCAAGATCATCTTCAAACACATACAAAACCTTCAATTTTTTATTTTTCTCATGATCCATCATGTCATGAGAATCCTCCAAGCAATCTACCATATGACAATATGAAACATAGGAGGAAGAACAAGTATCTTGCAACCTCTCATGAAGTTGCTCAATTTGAATTTTGAGCTTATGAATACCCTTATTATTATTCAAGTATGCTTCATGTAACCATTCATTAAGCTCAATCAAATTGTTTCTATCAAAAATCAAAGACATGAAATTACCTTTAATGTTGCACATTTCTCTTTGAATCTTTTCCATGTCTTCAAGGTAGGATGTGTAACGTCCCCGACCCTCCGACCAACAAAGAGGACGCTACCACTGCTGCTATATACCTGGGAAACTAGTCCCATGAACATACACATAAAAAATTGAAATGGTTTGAACTAAAACATGCATACATTATCACCATATAGCGCAAGCAAAACCATACATTTAAGCATTCAGCATGTTCATTGTAATTCATTATCAAATGTAATTACAGGGATTTAAACACAAGAATACTTATCTTATGAAGAAGAATGCCCCACAACCAGCTATGTCTCTACAACGTTCCACCCAACCATAGGCCAATGTGCTCCTTAATCTCTCAGCAACACTGCCACCCCTGAGTTGGGAATGATTCCCACAAGGAATAATAAAACTAAGTAGGCTCACACATAGCCAAAGATATGTCAAGACTCATCCAAGCCAACAAAGTTGGGTTTATCAAGCCAAGAGTACACAACAACACATAACCAAGCCAACAAGTTGGGTTTATCATGTTATCAAAAGATGGAAGCACCGTCTACTAAGCTAGTGGGCTCACTGAAGATCTAAGGATGCATACACCAGAACTAGCTTGACTCCTAAGAAATCCACACACACCCAACACAAGGAATCATTCCCTTCTCTGTTGCATAGTCCCTTAGGACATAACTTCCCTTCCAATGCTATTCAGAGGGTGTAGAGAAGAGAGCCATCCCTCTATCTCTGTCTATGAGGCTCCTACAAAACACTAGGTTTGTAAAGCGACTCCTTTGCACTCCTACACGGTCCAAATACCAATTGCATACACAACAATATACACACTTTCTGGGTTGAGGAAAACAGTTCGGCCACAAAATTAATGGCCAAGGAGGGTAAGAACAACCAACTAACAAAACATTGTATCACAGGGACGTTTTGGCCCTAACATGGCCAAAAACAAAATCAACAGCAACATCCAAGAGGATGTGGCCTCTCCTCTAAATCACTGGGAAACACAAAAATGATTTTCAGTTGGGAAAACATTGGGCAAAAACAACAGAAATCATTGGGGAATAAACCCAACCACAAGAACATCACAAAAATGAAAATCTTAGCCTCTAGAAAAATGAAGAAAGACTGTCCACATGAGGAAGAAATACAAAACAAATCCAAAATCATGGATTTCACACTCAGGAAATTCCCAGCCGCTTGAGGGAGCCCCAGCGTGGGTGAATGATGATGAGGAAAATGCCCATGAACCCAAATCGTGAAGGAGAGACATACCACAGGAAAAATCATGGAGGTGAAACAACTCCCAAGCCTCCCTGCGTGAGCCAAAAAATGACGAACGTGGATGTATGGTAGGATGGAATATGTTTTTGGGCATTTTTCTTGCTAAGGAAGTCATAACACGTTTTTAAAAAATGGGTCCTCTGCCCAATTCGATTTTTTTCCCATGCTCTTCCCACTCCATGCAATAACTTACTCAACCACATTCTGGTAGAATTTAATTATTGGGTGAATGAGACAAGAAAGGTAGTTGACTATTTCATGGGTTCTCCCTTTGACATTTGTCTTTTCCCCATTGGACCCAAAGGTTAAATATTTCCCCCTCCTTATCCTTAGGAAATCATGCCCCCATCTCTTTTAATGTTGCATAGACATAGCCGGTTGTGGGTATTTTAATTAAAATTCATATTTACATGATGCCAAAAATTATAATGTGACGGATAGCACGATATACCATTGACAATGATTTTAATCGTCGGAACATAAAACATTAAATCGATGGTGGGGATTTTTCCTTTAGCTCCACACCATGATTAATTACAATATATACATCATATACATTTAATGCAAATGGGGTTGAAACCGGGGTGTTACATTCCCCTCCCCCCTTCAATAGCACTATCCTCAGTGCTTAACGAAATTGAACAAAATGCTACACTGGTACTGCCTCAATGTTAAGCAGAATTGAACAAAAATGGATGTGCCAATCGCATGGCATCCTCCAGCTCCCACGTAGCCTCTTCAGGACTGTATTGCTCCCATTGCACCTTTACCTGCCGTATGGCTCGGTTTCAGAGCATTGTGACCTTCCTATCGAGGATGCGCATTGGCTTGATTTGGAACTCTCCCTCGGGTTCCACCTGAATCACATCCCAATTTATCACATGGTTAGGATCATGCACATATTTCTTAAGCAAAGAAACATGAAAAACATTATGAGCTCTAGTGCTAGCAGGAAATGCAAGTCTATATGCAACAGGCCTTATTCGTTCAAGCACTTCAAATGACCCACAATATCTTGGTGACAGATCGGCACAAATTCCAAGCTTCAAGGAACTCTTCTTTTCCCTCACTCTGAGGTAAACATGATCCCCAACACTGAACTCTCTGTTCACCCTATGCTTATCTGCATAGCTTTTCTTCCTGTCTTGGGCTGCTTTTAGATTCTTCCTAATCTTTACAACCTCTTGCTCCATCTCCTTGAGCAATTCTGGACCAAGCACAACCCTGTTCACTGGATTATCCCAAGTCACTGGTGTCCTACACCTCCTGCCATACAAAGATTCATACGAACTCATCCCCAAGGATGCTTGCTGTCCATTGTTATAAGCAAACTCTACCAAGTGTAAATAATCTTCCCACTTGGTTGGTTTATCTATCATATACATGTGAGGAATGTATTCAAGCACCCGATTCACTCTCTCTGTCTGCCCATTAGTCTAAGGATGGTAGGCAGTGATGAAGTTTAACTTTGTACCCAAATCTATAAACAACCCCTTCCAAAAATTGGAAGTGAACTTGACATCCCTGTCAGAGACTATTGCCTTAGGAAATCCATGCAATTTGAAAATATCCGTCATGAAGATCTTTGCAATGTCATCAGTATTATGCGTGGACTTAACCGGTATGAAATGTGCTGCTTTTGTCAACTTATCCACCACAACCATGATGGAATCATGTTGTCTCCAAGTCATTGACAATCCTGTAATAAAATCCATGCAAATAACTTCCCATTTCCATTATGGAGTTGGCAAACGCTGCAATAAACCTGCTGGGTGTTGATGCTCAACCTTTACCTGCTGGCATTTCATGCACCTTGAAATATATTCAGCCATGTCCTTTTTTATTCTTGGCCAAAAGTACTGCTTTCTGGTTGTAGCAATTATCTTCTGATATCCTGGGTGACCAAAATATGGAGTTTGATGGATTGCATCCATAACAAATCTCCTCAACTATGCTACATTTGGAATATAAATTCTGCCTTTATAAGTAAGAAGTCCATCTTCTTCCATTTTATATCCCTCATACCTCTTCTCAAGACTTTTCTTCTGCAATTTGTCTTTTACGTGCACATACATTTCATCTTCAACATTATGACTAACAATCTGCTGACTCAAATTTGACTGGAAAATACTAAGAGATGCCACATGCATTTCTTGCACCTTCCTGCTGAGTGCATCAGCTAGCTTATTCTCTTTTCCTTTTATGTGTTTGATTTCAAAATCAAACTCACATAAAAACTCCAGCCATCTGGCTTGCCTGGCATTTATAGTAGGATGATCAAACAAATACTTCAGACCACAATGGTCTGTCCTTAGCTCAAATATTCTTCCCATCAAGTAACGCCTCCACATCTTGAGAACATGTACTATGGCTGCAAGTTCTATATAATGAGTGGCATAGTTCTTCTCGTGCTCCTTCAGCTTTCTTGATTCATAACATATCATGTGGTTATCTTGCATAAGGAATCCTCCTAGCCCTTGTCAGCATGCATCAATATACACCACAAAATATTTTCTGGGTCTACAACTTTCAATACTGGTGCACTGGTGAGAAGATTCTTCAACTGCTGGAAGCTTTCTTCACACCTCGGTGTCCATTTAAAATTTATCCCCTTCTTTTGCAAAGAAGTGATGGCATGTGCAACTTTGGAGAATTCTTCAATGAATCTCCTATAGTATCCTGTAAGTCCCATAAGAGATCTTACATCTGTCACATTTCTTGGAGAAGGACAATTCATAATGGCTTCAATCTTTTCAGGGTCCACATATAAACCCTCTTCTAAGATAATGTGACCCAAATACTGAATTCTATCTCTATAAAAGTCACACTTGCTCAAATTCGCATACAATTGATGCTCCTTGAGTAACTGTAATGTCAATCTCATATGCTCTTCATGCTCTTCCTCATTCTTAGAATAAATAAGAATGTCATCAAGGAAAACAAGAACAAACTTGTCCAAATATCTGCTGAAGAAAATGTTCATAAGGCACATAAATGTAGCTGGTGCATTTGTGAGACCAAATGGTACCACTACAAACTCATAATGTCCATACCTTGTTCTGAAGGCTGACTTATGAATGTCTTCATCCTTGATTCTCACCTGGTGGTAACCAGACCTCAAGTCAATCATGGAGAATATTTTTGCTCCTCTCATTTGATCAAAGAGGTAATCAATCCTAGGAAAAGGATATTTGTTCTTCACAATGACTTTGTTCAACAGTCTGTAATCAATACACAACTTGAGTGTACCACCTTTCTTCTTTACAAACATAACTGGTTCTCCCCAAGGACACACACTCGACCTGCTATACTTCTTCTCCAACAATTCTTGTAGTTGCATCTTCAACTCTAGCATCACTGGTGTAATCATCCTTTGGGGTGTCTCAGACACTGGTGCTACTCCAGGAATCTCGTGAGGAAACACATCCCTGAATTCCTGCAACACATGAAGTCCTCCAACCTAGGATTTCCATTCCCTGTTGCCTCCAAAATATGAGCTGCATACAACTGACAACCTTTCCTACAGAATTTATTCAACTGCATTGTTGAAATCTGCCTTACAGAAATCACCTTGGGAATGCCTTTCACAATCCTTGAGTGGCCTTCTTCATCCAAGCAATCAAAAGCCTTATTATAATAGTCAAGCTTTACTCTGTGAGATTCTAACCAATCCATTCCGATAAGAACGTCATAGGAACCAAGTGGTAGAACATTCATATCTACTCAAGTGACCAATCCATTAATGACCAATGGACATTTCTCTACCACTTCACTAACCTTTCTCTTAGTTCCAGTAGCTATCAACCAATATTTTCTATGCTTTACTTTCTTAAAAGCACAAATCTCCACTACTCTAGGAGTAATGTAACTGTGAGTAGAACCAGGGTCAATCAAAATAGAAACAGATTGATCAACAATCTTACCTGCAACTTTAACCACAGTTGACTGGTGATCTGCCTGGCGGTCCTCCAGTGATGCATAAATCCTAGGGACGACCCTTGCTACTTGATCCACTGTTTCTACTTCTTAAATGTTATAAGTTGGCCTTGTACTCTCATTCTCGAGTGGACAATTCTTGTGCATGTGGGGTCCTCCACATTTCCAACATTGGAGTGGTCCCCTATTCTGCTATGGCTCTTTAGCCTTTTCTCCCATCGCTCTAGCTGGCTGCTTCTTAGCTTGTGATGGTTGCTTCTGCTGGTTCCTGAAGTTAGAAGGTTTGAAACCTTTCTTCCTTTGGTCAGAATTCTCATTCTTTTTGTTCTTCCATGTATTATGATAATCAGGCTTACCTTTTCTTTGCTCATAGCAATACTTAGCATTCCTTATTGCTTCTTCAAGAGTTCTAGGTTCATAAAACTCAATTTTGTCTCTATAAGACTAAGGCAATCCACTCAAGAAATGTTGGATCTTAACTTTCTCATCTTTGATATACCTGACATACCTCAATAGTTCCAAGAACTTATTTGCATACTCTTCCATAGTCTGCTGTCCCAACCTCAACTCGTGGAATTCTTTAATCTTATCATCATAGTACCTATCAGAGAGGTACTTCTGCTTGAAATACTTCTTGAATTGTTTCCATGCAATTCTTCTTTCATTAACCTTATTTACTTGTCTGTGGTGTTCCCACCATATGGATGCTCTTCCAGTCAAATTGAATATAGCTACCCTTGCTTTCATATTTCCAGAATAGTCTTGGACTTGGAAATACTTCCTCATCCCAAGAAGCCAAGCCTCAACTTCTTGACCAGTTTTGACCTCACCATTAAAAGTAGGAGCCCTTGCCTTTTTGAATTCATCTCGTGAATTTTTCTTGTAACATCTCCTCCTCTTATTCCTACGAGATGGAGAGCTTGAATCCCCACTAGATTCTTTTGAGTCAGATGCTCTACTAGAAGTCCTTCTTCTTCTAGTACTTCTCTTACTTCCTTCATGTTTTACTGTACCCTGTCCAGAGTCTATCTTTCTTTGCAAGTTTGTCAAACTCTGCAACATAGCATCATTCAACTGATGCTGCTCTTCCTGGGATTTAATCAAGCTTCTCATGGTGGCTGCAATATTTGGTGGTGTCTCTTGGAATCTCCTTCCATTAGACTCTATGTCATCATTTCCTACTCAAACATTTTCACCCATAACATCTTCCTCAAACTCATAGGGGTCCTTTGCATCATTCATGTCATCGATTCTCATCTTGGCCCAACCAAGAATGAATTTTTGAAACTACTCTATGTGGAGTGTTTCCTTTGAAGGTGACTATAGTTCTGCAAAATGTGTTAATAAACACAACTGTTAGATGCATAACAATCTCATGAGTTCATAATTACTTACCTGCATTGGAACATCATATATTGACAACTTTGTCAAAACAAATAATTTTCTTTTCACCAAGAATGAATGTCTCAGGGGGACGATGGGGGTCAAGGGGGCCTTACCCCTTATGGATTCCCAGCACCACTGTAGGGCGGGTCGAGGGTAGTGCCCTCATTTTTTTTGTAAATCTTTGATTTTCGTACAATCTGGCGCATAAGATCGCTGCCATTTTTCACCATTGTAGCACCTCTAAATTCCATTGGAATCTTGCTTCTGCACTAAAAAATCCCACTGAAAAAATCATATTTTTCCATCCAATCGGATCCCTTCCCAACAAGTCATCTGATGTATCGGGTCACTGTTGACAATTTTTTCGACACCTTGGCAGATCGATCTTAATTTCCCTTATGATGCTTATCACATTGATCTTCTTCTATCTTCTGACGCCTTAGCAGATCAATATTCTTCTGTCTTTCGATGCCTTATAAAATCGATCTTCCTCTGTCTTCTGACGCATCGACTCGATCTTCCTTTGTATTTCGACGCATCGGCTTGATCTTCTTTTCCCTTGTGATTCTTCGGCGGATCGATCTTCTTTTTCCTTACGAGATGCCTCAGAGAGCTTCTTCTGAGAGACATTGGAAAGATTTTCCCGAGACTCCCTATACTTAGAAATTTTTTTGAATTATTATTCTCCTCTTCCTCTTTCTATCGCCATGTTGGATACCTTCATATTTTCTCATCCGTAGTCTCGACATCCCTTCGGCTAACTGAGCCGACGTATCGGCTGGCTTCAACAAATGTATTTCGATAATTTTTTTTTTTTCAAAATTTTCAAAATTTTTCTTTCTGTTTTCCTTATCAGTTGGGTCTTGGGTTGTTAGTCGATGTATTAGCTCAACCCAACCGAGACCTTCAGCTCCACCCAGCCGAGACCTTCGGCAAAATTCAAACTTAGAAAATTTTTCAAAAAGTTTCTCCCTACTTTGGTTCCTTTATCGGATGGACCTAGCTTAAGTCATCCGACGTATTGGATGGACTTAGCTTAAGTTATCCAACGTATCCAATGGAATCAGCTGAAGTCATCCAATATTTTCCATACTTATAATTTTTGAAATTCTCCCTGTGTTTCACATTTTCCCTCTACTAGACAGAGGATAACCTTGCCTCTGTCACTGCTTCTTCATGGCCCATTGAGTCCCATGATACAACAAAGCTCTGATACCACACTGTAACATCCTTGACCCTCCGACCGACGAAGAGGATGCTACCACTGCTGCTATCTACCTAGGAAACTAGTCCCTTGCACATACACATAAAAAATTGAAATGCTTTGAACTAAAACATGCATACATTATCACCATATAATGGAAGCAAAACCATACATTCAAGTATTCAACATGTTCATTGTAATTCATTATCAAATGTAATTCTAGGGATTTAAACACAAGAATACTTATCTTATGAAGAATAATTCCCCACAACCAGCTATGTCACTGCAACGATCCACCCAACCATAGGCCAGTGTGCTCCTTAATCTCTCAGCAACACTGCCACCCCCGAGCTGGGCATGATTCCCACAAGGAATAAGGAAACTAAGCAGGCTCACACATAGCCAAAGCTATGTCAAGACTAAGCCAAGCCAACATGGTTGGGTTTATCAGGCCAAGAGTACACACCAACACATAACCAAGAAAACAAGTTGAGTTTATTAGGTTATCAGAAGATGGAAGCATTGTCTGCTAATCTAGTGGGCTCACTAAAGAGATAAGGATGCCTACACCAGAACTAGCTTGAATCCTAAGACATCCACACACACTCAACACAAGGAATAATTCCCTTCTTTGCTGCACAGTCTGTCAAGACATGAATTCCCTTCCATTGTTATTTAGGGGGTGCAGAGAAGAGAGAAATCCCTCTAACTCTGTTTATGAGGCTCCTGCAAAACACTGGGTTTGTCAAGCAGACTCCTTTCCACTCGTACATAGTCCAAAATCCAATTGCATACACAACAATATACACACTTTCTAGGTTGAGGAAAACAGTTAGAGCACAAAATTAATGGCCAAGGAGGGTAAGAACAACCCACTAACAACAAATCGTATCCTAGGGAAATTTTTGCCCTAACGTGGCCAAAAACAAAATAAAAAACAACATCCAAGAGGATGTGGTCTCTCCTCTAAATCGTTGGGAAACACAAAAACATTTTTTTAGCTGGGAAATCATTGGGGAAAAGCAACAAAAATAATTGGGGAAGAAACCCAACCAAAAGGACATCACAAAAATGAAAAATATTAGCCTCCAGGAAAATGAAGAATGACTATCCATGTGAGAAAGAAATACACAGCAAATCCAAAATCATGGATTTCACACTTAATAAATTCCCAGCCACTTGAGGGATCCCCAATGTGGGTGAATGATGATGAGGAAAATGCCCAGGAGCCCAAATCGTGAAGGAGAGACATACCACATGCAAAATCGTGGAGGTGAAACAACTCCCAAGCTTCCCTGCATGCCAAAAATGAAGAACGCGGATGTATGGCGGGATGGCATACATTTTTGGGCATTTTTCTTGCCAAGGAAGTTAGAACACGTTTTTCAAAAATGGGTCCTCTACCCAATTCAAATTTCTTCCCATACTCTTCCCACTCCATGCAAAAACTAACTCAACCACATTTTGGCAGAATTTAATGATTGGGTGAATAAGACAAGAAAGGTAGTTGATTGTTTCATGGGTTCTCCCTTTGACATTTAGCTTTTCCCCATTGGCCACAAAGGTTAAATATTTCCCCCTCCTTATCCTTAGGAAATCATGCCCCCATCTCTTTTAATGTTGCATATACATAGTTGGTTGTGGGTATTTTAATTAAAATGCATATTTACGTGATGCCAAAAATTATAATGTGTCGGATAGCACGATATACCATCGGCAACGATTTTAATCGTGGGAACATAAAACATTAAATCGATGGTGGGCCTTTTTCCTTTAGCTCCACACCATTATTAATTACAATATATACATCATATACATTTAGTGCAAACGGGGTCGAAACCAGGGTGTTACAAGATGGAACCTCCAATGAAGAAATTTTCCAACAAGAATTTGACACCAATGCTTTAGTGTCATGGATTATGCAAAGGGACTCATGGATATCCATTTCACTCATCTTCAAAGACCCTTCAATGAAGGATGGTTCATGGGAGTGAACCTCCTCTTCTTCTTGCTTCTTGATTTGATCAACTTCTTGAAGCTCAAGTGGCAATGGGGAAGTTGATATTGGTTCTTCATTATTTGTCACAAGGTATTCATCTTCATGCTTATGATAAATTTGTCTTGCAAAAAAATTTTCAAATATGATCTCTATGTCACCAACATAGAGTTGTGAGCACCCATCAGTAGGTACTCTTTCATAGTTCAATGATCCATCGATAGATTCTCTTTGATTTGCAAAACCCCCATTAGTAAGGATTGTGTGCTTGTATTCACTTTCCTCTTTATGTTATTCTCTGCAATCACCTTGAGGTAATTGGTTCTCCACTTCATGATTGTCTATTTCTTTCTATAATGGTGTATCTAGGCTCTTTTCACAAGTATGCTGATTTTTTCTCATTTCATGCTCCTCCAAACTTGTGCATTGGTTATTATTCCTTAATAAGTTCTCATTTTCCCTCTTGTACAAAAATCCATACTTTAGAAGATACTCTTGGAAATAATACCTTTCACGAATATGCCATCTCAAATTTTGATACCCCTGGTAGCATGCTTCGATATCTTTGGTTGTAATTTCTTCTTCCCTTGGCAGGGGAGGAAGGAAAGCAGGCTTGGTGGGTATATTATGAAACCAAGACATCTATGAAAACTTTTATTCAATGGATAGTGTAAATTCATAGGTTCAAGGACAATGCTCTGATACCACTTTAATTTCCCTTTTTTGAAATTTCGAAGAAAAGTGCAATTCAGGTAAAATTTGAGCTTAACTAGTCATGACTCTAGAGGGTTCCAACTTTCACCAAATGGTCCCGAATTTGAAAGGATATGGTATGGTGAGTCTTAAAAAATACCAAGGTGGTTTATGTATACTTTGTATCAGTATTTATACCTCTGCAAACTTGTTTTGGGATAATTACAAAAAGACCAAAATTACTAGGAAATTGTGTTCAAATCCCCCCAAGGGTGATGGGAAAAATAGCTCTCCAAATCAAGTACGGACATCCCAAATTCAAGAATAGAGTATGGGAATTAGTATCAGAGATTAATGAATTTAATTAATCATTTTTATTAAGTTTTGCAAATGGATTATGGTATGCAACATTGGTAGGGTAACTTTAAGTGAAATTGCATAACTAGCTCAATTTTGACACATGAAAGGTGGAGTTAAAGGTTCAGATTAGGATGTGACATATAGGGACCATATACATAATACCATTGGATTCCCCAAAAATATTAAACACCATATAAATCCCTTCATACAAGTCTGGTATACAAATAATTCAATATGGGGGTCAAATACATGAAAACTAGTGAATTAATAGCATGGAATTGCAAGAGTTTCACATATGGATTTTTTGGATTTCGAACCAAAGAGAATAGGGACATGAAATTACAGAGTAAAAAATCATATATTTCTATCACAAAATCATCAAACACAGATAACTTCCCTCATACAAATATGATACAAGACTCCTTCAAGATTGAAGCTAAAGTCATGGAAACTAGTGATTCAATGGCATGGGAATGCAATCTTTTCACACATGAGTTTATTGGATTTAAACACACATAGGATATGGAAATTAAATTAAAGAGTAATGCATCATACATGTATTTCCCAAAATCATCCAACTCATATAATATTCCTCATACAAATCTGGTATAAAACTACTTCAAGATTGAAGCCAAATCCATGAAGATTAGTGATATAAGGGCATGAATATGCAAGCTTTTCATACATGTTTCTCTAATATTTCAGATTACTGAGAATGTGGGAATAATATAACAGAGACATACATAATATATTGATTCCCCATCATCATAAAAATTATACAAATGTCTTCATACAAATATGATATAAAGCTACTTCAATATTGAAGCCAAATCCATGAAAACTAGCTATTCAACAACATGGGGAATGCGAGCCTTTAATACACATATTTTTGATATTTAGAATTACATAGAATATGGAGATGATATTATAGAGACATACATCATAAATCAAATATTTGGCATCAACCATCCTCAGCAAGGCACAAGAATCACTCTAACAAGTGCACCATCAATCATGAGTATGGGGAAATGGAGAAGAAGAAATGCGAGAATGGGGAGATAGATGAGAATTCGACTATAGGACCTTCAACATGCAAATAAAACTCCTTAATTAATATCGCAGGAGATGTATGAATGGCATCTCCATCAACCAACTTGGAAAGGAATCCAACTTTCTTGAAATTGGTTCACTAACAGGGTACGTGTGCACTCACCGTGCAATGGACAAGCAAAAGCTCTCCAAAAATGCCAAAGGACAATTAAAAAATGATAAAAATATATTCCATACCTTTCAAATAGAATAAATATCATGCGATCTTCCTCTACAAACAGAAAACGTGCAAATACTAGGAAGCTTTAGAATGCAATAGGTCCAAGGATTGGATTGTTTTCTAATTTTCTCTTAAATTTCTGCGTAAAGGGTTTGGTAATTTTGTTTACATCAGTTTCATTTCTGGTGCTTTCAACTCGTTACAGTTGTGGATGCTATAAAAATATCTAGGCTGTCCACCATTTACACTTTCAGAAGAAACCCCAAATTTGTGCACCTGATCTTCCTCTACGGATTGAAATCTCAGGTGATTTGCCTCTGCAAATTGAAAAACACGTTAGTTTTGCTTCTGGTGCTTCCCCCTTTATGCAATTTGATCTTAAAGGATATTTGTGATCTATGGAATGAAATCTGGTGCAATTCAGGGGAAAATAATCAAATTGGTCTCACAGATCCTCACCTGATCTGCCTCTATGAACTGAAATCTCATGCGATCTACCTCTACAAACTGAAACACACATCACATATACTGCTATGCAATCTTGTGTGCTATACTGTTGCAATCTTGCATGCTATACTGCTGCTATATTTCTGGTATAATTCTGGTCTATACTTTGATTGACCTTTCATGCTTTACTGTTGTGATCTTGCATGGTACCTTGCAAACGATATTGCATGCTATCTGGTGTGATATGATCTATTCATGCGATCTGTGATTCAAGGATTGTGGTATTGAATAGAGATATGAAGGTGATCTGAATCTATTGCATGTGATTTGAACCTTTTTCATGTGATTCTTTGTGATCTGATCTATTGATTATGACAACAAACATTTGGTGAGATCAGGTGGGATTCTTTGCTAGAGATCTGGTGCGATTTGATCTATTCATGCAATCTATGATTAATTTCTATCGAGGGTTGTGGTATTGCATGCGATATGAAGGTGCGATCTAATCTATTCATGTGATCTGGATCTATTCTAGTGCGATATGATTTATTCATTTCTATCGAGGGTTATGGTATTGCATAGAGATATGAAGGTGATCTGAATCTATTGCATGCGATCTGAATCTATCTATTGCATGTGATTTGAAAGAGACCCTCGGCTAATCTGAAGGCGATCTGCATGCGTTGATGAAACAAACCGTATGTAATTAATCTCTGTGGGTGACGAACAACATCTTTACATCAGGTGCACACATTCCTTTTTTTTCTAATACATATCTACTACTCATATATTTCTTTTTGTTTGCAAGTATGAATAATTCATCACATCTACCAAAGATTGTCAAAGGTAGACCTAGCACAATTACTTTACAGAGCCTTTATGAATATATATAGAGTCATTAGAGAAACATAGAGAAGAAAGAGAAGCTAAGCTACTAAGAGAGTTAAAAGCCATGCTGGAAAACAAATTTACATCTTTTGGAGACAAGATACAAAAACAAATAGAAAATAAAATCAAACTATTGGAGAATAAAATGGAGACAATGGAGATTAGATTACAGGTAATAGAAAAACAAAGCCAAAATAAGATCCAAACACCCCAACTAGGATATGATGATACTTTAGAAAGTCTTAAAATGAAGGACAGGATTAAAGCACTAGAAGAAAAATTTAATAACAATCTCACCCTAAATAGTGTGGAAGGTAAATTAGATATCAAACCCATTAAAGAGGAAATGAAAAAATTGATAGAATTATACCATGAGCCTAACAAAAGGGATTTGAACCTTGTAATATTCAGTGTGAAAGAGGAGGTAGACGATGATACATTAACCATAGTCTAGACATGATTACATAATATATTACAAATTGAAACAACATGTCTCACAGAAGCAACAAGGTTGGGAAAATTAACTAAGAATAAGGGAGGCCAATCCAGATAAAGGTGAGATCTACTAACAATAAGCATGACATACTTAGTAAAACCTCAAGTCTAAAAGGAACGGGAATATTCATAAATGGAGATCTCATTCCATAAGATCAATCACAATTAAGAAAGGAGGTTCAAAAGGTAAAAGAAGCTAGGAATGGAGGAAAATGGGCAATAATCAGAAATAGAAAAGCCGTTATCCGAGATAGAAACAAAAAAGATAGTAATAAATAGCAAGTGAACATGCTCCGGATTCTTTCTTGGAACTATTGATGGTTTCCATGGAACAAAGGCCCCAAGCTAAGTTGGATCTTGAAAGAATTTGATATTATATTGTTAGTTGAAACTTGGGAGCATGGAGAATATAAGGTCCCTAACATAGATGGTTTTATACTTTGGTCAATCTAGAACAAGAGATCCTACCATAGAGGCATTGGGGGTATAGCTTGTTACATTAGGAAGAATATCTCCCCCCATGCCAAGATTTATAAAAAATACCCTTACAACCAATATATTTGGATAGAGATTACGAACATTAATGATGAAAAAACCTACATAGCAATCTATTATTTCCCCGCTATTAATTCTAACTTATATAAGAAAAAAAATTAGATAAAAATTGTCCTTACAATGGTCTAGAGAACGATATTTCTAGCCTAAGGAATGATGGAAATATCCTCTTAATCGGTGAATTTAATGCTCGAAATTCAAGCAACCAAGATATTCTGTTGATGTATTTGTAAATTTGGAATGCATTCACTTGTATATTTCTTATTGTATTTCATTATACCCCGACGGATATGTTTGTTCCTCTAATCAAGAGAGTCATTAATATAATAAAGACATGTAAAGTCTTTGAGTTTAACCCTACTTTGTAATTCGGGGAAATAGTACCCACAATTGAGTTGAGTTTAACCCTCCATTTTAAGTTGGGGAAATAATCCCCATAGTTGAGGGGTATTAGGGTGATTAGACTCTCCTAGCAAGGTCGGCCCTGTAAGAGTAAAAGTCAAGTGGAAATCAAGTATAAATAGAGAGTACGACTCTCTATTTGGAACACACTCACTCACTTAACAGTAGCGCATGAGTGAGAAAGAAGTAGCTCACATAAGTGAGAGAGAGAACATCTGTCGGAGATCATCTTTGTGTCTTTGGGTTTTACTTTTTCTATTGGTGCTCATTCTATATTTGAGGAAGTTGCAGGGTTTTATCCTTTCTAGTTTTCCCGAGGAAAATTATTTGTGTATCTTGTCTCTTGTTATTATTGTTTTGCATGTTATTCTCTCAGATAAGATCCTATATCATATTTATTAAATGATAAAAATCTAAAGCCTCTCTAAAAGAAGACATTGTACAGTTGCGAGAACTAGGGCTTCCTGTTGATGTATTTGTAACTTCAGAATGTATTCACTTGTATATCTTATGTATTGTACCCCCGATTTTTATTCCAGGAAGTGTCTGTAATCTACTTGAGTCATGTCATGCCCCGATGTTCCTATCGGGAAAGTCAAACCCTAGTCTTCTCCTGAACCAGCTCTGTAGAAATTCAGCTCCAGATCCAGATCTGACATCTTAACCTGGTAAGATCTAAATATTTTGTATTTCCATTTGAGGTTTTCATTTAAGATGTCTCATCATACTAAGCTTAATGAAAAACTTAAGGGAGTTGTTAACTTCTGATCCTGGAAGTATAGGATCTCCCTGGTCCTGGAAGAAAATGATTTGGACTCCTACATCAATGAGGAGGTTCCAGTTCCAGAGGGAGATGAAGCTAAGGCCTTACACAAGAAGAAATTGGTCATGTCTAAGAGAATTATTCTTTATTCAATCAAGGATCACCTCATACCAAAAGTTTCCTCCCTAAACACACCTAAAGCTATGTTTGATGCCCTGACCAAACTATTTGAAAGAAAGAACATAAATTGGAAGATGACTTTGAGAAACCAATTGAAGAATGTAAAGATCCAGAATGTGGAGACTATCCAGTATAATTTACAAGGGTCTCTCAGATCAGGGAATAGCTGGAAGCAGTAGATGAAGAAGTAGAGAATGTAGAAATTGTGATGACCACCTTAAATGGTCTCCCTAGGGCTTGGGGCTATTTCATTCAAGGGATCTGTGCCAGAAATAAGGTAGTCAATTTCAGTAGACTGTGGGAGGAATGCTCACAAGAAGAAGCTCGAATATTAGCACGAGAAGAAAAGATGGGAAGTGAATATCAATCTCTCACAGTACAATCCAAGAAAACCAGAACAAGCCATCACGGAGGTAAGCACTCTCACCAGAAGAGTAACTTTAGAAAGTCTAAAGATATGTCTAAATTTATTTGCTATACATGTGATGAAAGAGGAAACTTTGCAAGAGATTGTCCTAGAAACAAAGATAGATATCGTAAGAAGAATGGAAACAAGAAAATACATCATGCTCATGCTGCAGAAGATGATGAGCCTTCCACGAAGAGAATCAGATAAGACAGTGATGATTCTTCAAGTGATTAAGAATATGTTTTGATTTTCGCTCTCACGGGAAACATCACACATGGAAGCAATGATTGGCTTATAGACAGTGGGGCTTCCAAACATATGACAGGATTCAAAGAATCCTTTGTGAAACTATCAGAACATGAATCACCCCACAAGGTGAAACTTGGAGATGACTACCAGTATCCAATAAAAGGTAGTAGGGAATCCTCCTATAAGCTAGATTCTGGAAATTCTATAAAGATGAAGGATGTATTGTTTGTACCAGGACTAAAGAAGAACCTCCTCTCCATATCTGCATTAGATGCAAAAGGCATGAAGGTTGCATTTGTAGATGACCAAGTTCTCATGTGGCCAAAGGGAAAGACTATTGATGATGCAGTAGTGATTGGGGAACAAGAAGGAGGTCTATACAAATTGAAGGGCGAACCAGAACAAGCTTTGGTCCATGAATCAGTAGAGACAAATTAACTTTGGCATAGAAGGCTTGCACATGTGCACTACAGGGCACTACCACTTGCAAGCAAAGTTGTTTAAGGACTTCCAGAAATTGAGACAAAACACGACAGTGTCTGCAAAGGATGTGCGAAGGGAAAGAACACAAAGAAGACATTTCAAAGTAGCGATAGCAAAGCAAAAGGAGTCTTGGAAATCATTCACTTCGATTTATGCGGTCCGATTTCATCCAATTCATTAAGAGGGTATGTATACTATGGTTCTTTTATTGATGATTTTTCTAGGAATACATGGATATACTTCTTAAAGAACAAAGATGAAGTATTCAACAAGTTCAAGGAATTCAAAGACTTGATCAAGAACCACACAGAAAAGAATATCAAGAACTTTTGATCAGATAATGGTGGAGAATTCACATCAAATGAATTCAAATAATTATGAAAAGATTCAGGGATTATGGTAGTTGACCACTCCATATAATTCACAACAGAATGGGGTTGCAGAAAGGAAGAATAGAATGATCATGGAAGCTGTAAGGGAAATTATTCATGATCAAGATCTTCCCATGCATCTATGGGAAGAAGCTTCCAGAACTACAGTGTATGTACAGAATCGTACTCCACACAGAGTACTCAAGAACAAGACACCTAAAGAAGTCTTTTCCAACAAGAAACCAGAAGTTAGCCATCTCAGAATATTTGGCTATCCAGTGTACATACATATTCCAAAAGAAAAGAAGACAAAGTTAGATCCTTCAGGAAGGAAGGGTATATTTGTGGGATACTCTGAAAGCTCAAAGGCTTACAGAATATAATTCCTAGGATTCAAGAAGATCGACATCAACAGGGATGTAACATTTGATGAAGACTCAACTTACAACAAATCCAGAAAGAGACCTACTGAAGAAACTGAAGAAACATAAGTACCCAAAATTCATGACACAACCATGAACGAAGAAATTCGAGAAGAAGATCGAGAATTAGAAGAACTTCAAGAATCTGTAGATCCACCTTAGGAGAAGAATCCTCACAAAAGGAAACCTGCTTGGGTACAAGAAGCTATCCAAGGTGCAGAAAGATATGGGGCTCCAGAAGAAAATCACAGAGAAAGGAAAAGAACTAGGTCATGCTCCAGTTATGTAGCCTTATTATGTGACTTCATTAATAAAAAACCTTCCAACTATGAAGAAGCGACAGAAAGAAGAGAATGGAAGGATGCTATGATCAAAGAGTACCAATCGATCATGAAGAATGATGTTTGGGATGTTATTCCAAGACCAGAAGGGAAGTATATTGTAACTTCCAAATGGATCTACAAGATCAAGCATGCTGTAGATGGTAGCATAGAAAAATATAAAGCAAGATTTGTGGTTCATGGCATTTACTAGAAATAAGGAATAGATTATGAAGAAAATTTTGCACCTGTAGCCAAATACACTTCCATTAGATTGGTACTTGCTCTGACTGCAGTAATGAAATGGAAGATACACCAGATGGATGTCAAGACTGCTTTCTTGAATGGTGTAGTGGAAGAGGAAGTGTATGTGGAGTAGCCACTCATTTTTGAGACACATGACAGGGAGAATCATGTGTGTAAATTGAATAAATCCCTGGATGTTTTGAAACAGGAACCCAGGACATGGTACAGCAGAATTGATAGCTTCCTATCCAGTTTGGGCTTTACCAAGATTAAAGCAGATCCCAACATTTACTACAAGGTTGAAGATGGTAACCTAGTGATACTCCTACTGTATGTAGATGATTTGTTTGTAACAAGTATGGATGGGATGATTGCTAATACAAAGAGAAAGCTTGCTGCCGAGTTCTAAATGAAGGAATTGGGTATGATGCACTATTTTCTAGGCATGGAGGTGTGGCAGAATGTAGATGGAATTTCCCTGGGACAAGGGAAATTTGCGGTAGAGATACTAAAGAGATTTGGGATGATGGATTGCAAATCCATGACCACACCTATGGAATCGAACCTGAAGCTATTGAGTGATGATTCATCAGAAGCGGTTGATGCCATGATGTATCATTAGATGATTGGGTCCTTGATGTACCTGACAAATACGAGACCAGATATTTGCTTTGCTGTGAACACCTTGAGCCAGTTCTTGACAGATCCGAGACATGTTCACTTGATTGCTGCAAAGCATATTTTGAGGTACCTATAGGGTACAGTTGATTATGGGCTCAAGTATGAGGTGAATCAGAAGATTAACTTGGAAATTTATGTTGATTTAGATTGGGTAGGTAGTGCCATTGATAGAGAGAGCACTACAAGATGTTGCTTCAGTATGGGATCATGTGTGATCTCCTGGTTTAGCATGAAGCAATCCTGTGTGGAACTGAGTACATCCAAAGCAGAGTATGTTGCAGCTTGTTCAGCTAGTTGCAATGCAGTATGGCTCAGGAAGCTACTATTTGATTTATTTGATCTCCAGTTGGATGCTACTTATATATATTGCGACAATTAGAGTTTTGTGAAGTTGTCTGAGAACCCAGTTTTCCATGACAAGTCGAAGCATATCGAGCTCAAATATCACTATATCAGGAATATGGTGCAGAGAGGAGTAGTGAAGCTCCAGTATGTTGCGACGGACAAACAGATAGCTGATGTGTTGACTAAGCCATTGGCCAAAGTGAAGTTTGAATACTTCAGGGAGAAACTTGGTGTTGTCCATATCGAGGTTCCCTCCAAGGGGAAGTGATGAGTTCGTGAGCCATTCTGACATGGTGAGAGGATTGGTTCCTTCCATGATCAGATGTAAGGGCTGAGCCATTCTGTCATAGTGAGAGGATTGGTTCCTTCCATGGCATATGTGAGTGCTGAGCTATTTTGAGGTGACAATGGGATGTGTTCCCACATGATTAGATATAGGCGCTGAATGCCATTCTATGGGAGAATGGAGGTACCTGTTTAGTTACCAGGAATATTCAGTCTGGGACTGAGATCCATTCTGATGTGATGTTTTCTCACATGGTCAGATGTAAGTGTAGATCCATTTTGATGCGATGTGTTTTGACATGGTCGGATGTAAGTGCAAAGCCATTCTAGCATGATGTGTTTACACATGGTCAAATATAAGTGCAGAGCCATTCTGGCATGATTTGTTTACACATGGTTAGATATAAGTGTAGATCCATTCTGGCGTGATGTGTTTACACATGGTCAGATGTAAGTGCAGAGCCCTTTTGACGCGATGTGTTTACACATGGTCAGATGTAAGTGTAAAGCCTTTCTGACAAGATGAGGTCAGATGTGAGTGCTAGGCCTTTCTGACATGGGTTTTGGATGTGTTCTTCCCATGGTCAGATGTGAGTGCTGGGCATGCCTTTCTATATTAGTTGATGAATAGTGTAGAGGGGAGGAGGTACCAGCCAGGAGGCAGTGAGTTTTTGCAGAAGGGTCGAGAGGCTACTTAGTATTTCTGTTGGAGGACTATAATTTAAACATGATTTTCTATTAGTTTGTGCAAGGTTTTAGTTATCATTATAGTCTGGATATTTTGCAGTCTAAACAAATCTGTATTGTAGATTCATTTATGTCGATGTTTTCCCTGTGAATTCCTATACTAAGATCTAATATCTCGGACGCCATCATTGGAATGTTTTTGTGTTAATGTGAGAATGAGCTGTTTGCTTCACATATTAACAATTTTCTTTGAATGACTATCATTCTGATATGATTCTTCTTTAGGTCTGGTCATCCATTGTTATTGATAGAGAGAATCATTGTCTACAATTTCTCTATCTGCATATTCTTTGACCTCCTTGCACAACCTACAAATATCTAAATCCCAAACAAACAATATTTCTGATTCAAGATGTCTTAAACATGCTCCTTTGCAGTCGATTGCATCTTTAAGTACTAACACCTACATTTCCCCCTCTTCAACATTTATGAGTGGATTTTAAGTACTAACACCTACATTGCCTACTCTTCAACATTTATGAGTGGATATTATATCTCTATGAGCTCTCTAATCCACAACCTAGTAACCCTTCATCTCTGGTAATGTTTTTGTTCTGTTTGTTCCTCCACAGTGTTCAATATGAACTTTCAAGTCTAAGGAATGGGACCCAGTGCACCAGAAACAAATATAAGATTGTTAGATTTAACTTATTGAGAATCTCCTCCTTGAGTTCCCATATTTCTCAAAGGATTGAGTTGAAGCCCTGTCCTCAGTAGTTGCTTGTTGTTGAAAAAGAAAAAAAAAACTAATATGATCTATACACAGAGTGGGGAGTGAGATAACACACTGGTGACCACAATGATAGACGTCACACACCAACAACCTAGTGTATAACGTGCCCTTGTTGAAGTGGGATTAAGACCCGCAACCTCCTTGGGAGATAACTATGCGGTAGTTTGGACATATTCTTGATTTGAAGGATCTTCAAAAGCTACGAGTCATCTCCTGCAACATTATTGAGATTACTCTAGTAGCTTCTTTGTATACTATCCTTAAGGAAAATATACAAATGGTGACTGGACGCTTCCTACATAAGCTAATAGTTCACACCATGTCTTTTTGATATTTCATCTCTCTATGGTAAGTCATGTGAGATTGCACCACATATACATATCGTTGATATCATTGGTGTAGTCATGAAGCCCAATCGCTGATGTTTTGACCCATGAATGGAGACCTTCGCATGAATTCTTAGGAGCTACATGTTGATTTTGTACCTAGGAAAGTGTTCCCCTAGTGATTTTGTGCCTAAGTCACTAAAAGGGGGAAAAGTGACATGACCTTATGCATTAATTTTACAAGATGTGAAATTAATTTCACTTTAGAGACTTAAAGTGTCTTTTTTATTTATTTAAGCCAGAGTTAGAGAGAAATTAATTTTTGGAAGAAAAAGTGCATTTATTCTCATCCATTGATCCTAACCCATAAGACTCAATGTGGTCCCTTGATCTTGTGTCCTTTCAGCTACCTTCATGAGCCAGACAAAAAGGAAAGGCAAAGCAAAGAGATAATCATTCCATGAGAATTTGGAGAGCAATTCAACTTGACAAGAGGAGATGCGTTTGGAGAGAGAGAAGAATGCGGGAATGAATCCCAAGGTAGATTCGAGCATCAAGAGGACACGAATTTCTAGAGAGATTATGGCATGCAATTCAATGGAGGTCGTACAAAAATAAATGAGTAGGTTTATTTTTGTAGAAGTGAGCATGCATTCCTAGGCTTGCGGAGGGAAACGAAATCGAGAAGATTTAATTTTTGTTTAAGTGGGTACATTTACTAAGGAAGAAGAGAGACATTGTCATGAATTTCGAGAAATTTTTAGATTGATTTTTTACAGTCCAGATAGTGCTAAGAAGGCAAAAAAATTGAGGTTGTTTAGTGCACAGAAAACGAGGCTACTGCAACATTGTTTTCAAGTCAGATAATTTGTCTTCATGGGTTGAGATAAGTTCTACCTTTTGAATTTGTGAATTGTTGTAATTTATTTTTGAAGAAGAAAATAATACAAGAACTCTCTCTTACAAGATTTTTCCATGGGATTTTTCCCCTGGGCATTTGCCCAAAAACTCTATAGTCTGCATTTTTTTATGTGTGTGGCTGATTTTATTTTCTACTCATTCATTTTATAAAATTCTCATAGTGTTTCAAGCTACACAATTGGTTTATGAGTAAAACTTCACTTGCAACACTAGCTACAAAATTGGGGTTGGGCATTAAACTATGATGTTCTAAGTTAAACTTGAAACCAAGTTGGGAATATAAAGTTTTACATGGTATCATAAATTGGTCAAGGAGAAGTGAGAAGAATTTAAACAAAGCATTGATATTCATAATTTAGAGAGACATTTATTTTTTTCACCATGCAAAATTGTTGGGCTTCATTTTCAATGAGATGGCCATTGGGTTGAGGATAGAGGACAGCTTGGATGAGGCAACCAATTTTAGTCCTTGGAAAGAAAGAATGTGTTGGTATTATAGGAGAATGAGCTGGGGGGTATCATGAATAGAATTCAAGTTAATCTCATGGTGGTGCTCGCAGCTACAAATGCAGCAGTTAAGGAAACCTATGACAATAAGAACATCAAGGTTAAGATAATTATCCTTGATGATGTTAAAGATCATGTCATCCCTCATGTGAATAGTAAGGAAATTGCTTATCAAATGTGGGATGCCTTAACCCGTATGTACTAGAGTTCCAATGAAAACTTGCAGATGGTATTGAGAGAGAAGTCGAAAAGCATAAGGATGGATAAATCTTAAAATTTTACATCTTACCTTACTAGGATCACATAGGTGAGAGATGAGTTTGGAGCAGTTGGGGAGGTTATACCTGGTCATGAGCTAGTGCCGACAACTGTGAATGGTGTGGCCAAGACTTGGGTTGTGCTTATGGAGGCCATTGTGGCTAGGGATAACTTGCCTTCTTGGGATCGTCTTTGGGATGAATTTCTTGAGGAGGAGACCTATAGAGGATATGTGTAGGGAAATTAATCTCACAGTAAGGATGATGAGGATAATTTGGACTTGAAAACTAAAGCGAAGAAGAAGAAGTCCAAGAAGGGTCCCAAGGATGGGGCTAACTATCAGGGTGATCAAAATAAATACTTGAGAAAATTCTTTGCTTGCTACAAGTTTGGCCATTATGTTAGACAATGTTTAGACAAGAAGAAGAAGAAGCAACATACAACAACTGTTGTAGAGATTGATGAGTACACATTAGGGTTTGAGAGAGATTTTTCTCTATGTGTTGGTCATTCAAAGAGAGAATCCATTACCAACACTGATGTAGAGGAAGAGAGAGAGAGAGATTACTCACTGTTGGTTGGTGATTCCTTAAGTGCATCCACCATGACATGCACCTGGTACATTAATAGTGGATCTTGTATCCATATGGCTTGTGTGCATGATATGTTTTCAGAGGTCACATACATAGGTTTGGATCTGGAGGTGGTGTTTGGAGATTACACAATTGTCATAGTAGTTGGGTGAGGGACTGTCACTTTTTAGAGGGTGATCCAGGAGGATCTCCAAAAGGGTCAATTTTTAAACTTAGCAAAACCATCATTAGAACGTAGAGTTCACCGAGAAGATTTTAATGGCATTCATTTCACTCAAAATGGACTCCAACCGAGAAAGTCAAAGTGTTTTGAAATTTTGCCAAAACATTATTTTGAGGTGCATGCAGGCAATAATGGGGTGCCACGTGGCACCCCTAAAAGAGTGACATGTGGAATCCATACATGTGTACCATTCCCATGTGGAAAACCCATGTGGTTCCATATGCTAGTGATGGGGCGATGAAATGCCATTGATGTGTCACCCAAGTGTAAATGATAGGGCACATGCATGGATCAATCCTAGTGTGACATGTAGCCCAATTCAGGCATGACATGTGTCACCCTGGGAAAGAAAAAAAAAATTTGAAAAAAAATTGCACTTGGAGAGATTTGGACCAAAACCTCCTTATGGAAATCCCAAGTGCCTTACCGCTACACCACATTATGATTCATATTTATGGTGTGACAAGATATATATTTGAGTTTGAATACAATGATGCTTGGAGGTAAGGAAGGCTAACCAACCTTGGAAACTAGCCGCGCCTATTTTAAAACATTTTTGAACGGTTTCAAAATGAATTATATATATGGTTCTAACGACACATGCTATATGGTAAACAATCCAACCAAAAATGGGAGCCTGTGGGGTTTGACCCAAGACTCCTGACCAACCAATTCCCCATGAATTTCTCTCCAACCAACATGCCAGTGGTTTCGTAGGTAACTTTCTTTGGGAAAACAATATTTAAATTCGCCTCTATCATTGCACTGGGGGAGAAGACCAAGCGCTGAAGGCCAAGGGCATGCATGGAGGAGCCAAGGGCCAGAACATAGATCGAGGTCCATACAGGGATGCAGAATGAGATTTCTACATACCATACATCTATAGGCACTGCAATATGGTACTTATGGGTTGTAGGCTTTTTCATAGGGTCAATTTTTAACAGCTTATAAGTATGTCGTGTTTTATGTCGATTCTTGTCGTATTAGCCTTCTAAACGTAGTGGTGTAGTCTGTTTTCTATTATGAGAAGCCGAATTGCAGATCTTATCCATATTTGAGGTATACTGATTTATTTTTCCATGTATTTTTCCATTTGCTGAGATTTATAAAAAAGGCGTCCCCATTAAAGAAGAAAGACCGAAGACATAGTCCATCTTGGATGAACTCTGTTAACAAATTTATGGATTTTGTGTTTATGGTGTGTTCCTCTATTTGGTTATTCTTCACAGTTGTGCACAATTTCAGTTTTTTTTCCATCCTCTTTTAAATATAAATCCATGATAATTATAAGAATAAAAAGATCCCAATCACGTGGTATCCAAGCATGATTCTATGACTTTGGATTGTGAGTGTGAATGATAACCAGGGAGAAACTCAAAAGAAAAGAAGGTGAATTAGTGACTTACGATCTTGAGATTGGACATGTACAACATAATAAGAATATGTTAGAGGAAGAATTTTGCACAAAGCTTGAGAAATATTTTCACAAATCCTTCTACCAAATGGCAAATCAGGTAGAACAATTGTTTGCTAATTATCAAGAGAAGGTGACAAAGAAGAAAAAGAAGAAGAAGGTAAAAGAAGAGGATGCAACTTCACTAAATTAGGAATATGGAGAAGAGCCTCTTGAACCTCCATCTCCATCCTCCAGTTCAAGATATTCTTCTTCCTCCTCCTCTCATCATTCTAGTTTTCATCATAAAAATGCTTCTAAAAAGCCATTATTGAAGCTTGATATAAAGTTTGATTTGCCCATGTTAAACGGAGAATGAATTGCAGGAAGAAATTAACATTTGGATAAGACAAATCAAGGTTTATTGCCATGTGCAACATATTGAAGAATAATAGGTCAAATGTCAATTAACATCTCTTCGATTATCTGATAAAACTCTCGTATTATGGGAGAGCAGGCTTTCAAAAGGCAGAATGGTAAACTTCTTTCCTCATGGTATGAATTTACTTCTCCATTGAGGAAAAAAATTACCCATTGGGTTTCATTCAAAATGCTATGATGGAATGGTGTTAATGGAAATTATCAATCAACGTGGAAAAATATGGTTTCCCTAGTCTAAATGGTTCAGATCTACAACAAAACATACGCAGCCATGTAAACCTATTCCTAGATTATTAAACTACTTGAATGTAAGCACTTTCATTAATTTCAATGGGCATCCTTGTCAGTTTGAAGGTTTTTGGATCCAACTATGCAGCAGAGAAACCTACAAAGAGCACAAAGAAACAAGAAGCAACATGAAAGCAACAAGATAATCCAATGATCCATGCTAATGACTACGGAAAAAAGATAATAAATAATATTACACAATGTTTATGGGAAAGGAAAACATGTTTGTATTAATAAGATATAGGAAATAATACCACCATACCCTTGGTGTTGAAATTTTTTCTGAAGATATCCTTACCTCAAAGCTTCACCTAAGCTCCAATGGGTTCAAAATAAGGGTTTTGAACAATTTCTCCAACATTTGGGTGGTCTCACTCTTCTCTTCACTACTCAACCATGAGGAGTGAGCAATCATTTATAGGACAAAAGGGATATAAGGGGTTGAGGATTCCAAGGAGAAGGTTAAGGGATTAACCCCATGAGGTCAGGCATTCGACTGCCACTCATGTTGATTATTTGGGATAAGCCTCCAAGAGGGCTTCCTTTTAGAATATTCTCAAAAAATTCTCTTATTTTTTCCTTTTTATGAAGGGTTCCACACTTTTCCAACCTAAAACATGAGTTGATTAGGTGTGGCGCATGTTGTAATAGGGTAGAAGTTGTCAACGACGCTTCTTGTCAATGTTTAAGGTGCCTTATTAGGCTATAGTGCTTCTTGTCAATGTGCAAGGTGCGACATTATTGCAAACAATGGAAACAAAGGGAAAATCTTCTTTCTAGCCAATTTGGGATTGCATACTTCAGGGATTGAGGCAAGCAGATAGGTACATATCTCATGATGACGGTGATGATGAGATTTAGGTGTAATGGATTTCCCCCAAAAGTACAAGGCTAGAGGGATATGATAGGAGAGATAATTTGATAGAAAAAGGGTATGGCATTGAGGCAAAGGATTATCGATTAAAAAATTGTCAACAACAATCAAGAACTTTCTGTAGTACAATATACTCTGATACATGTGTCCAAAATGACTCATAACATGGATGCCAACCAATACAATGCAGATCCATGTGAATAAACTCAAGTCATGGCTATGAAAATACAATGAAGATCCATGCCAAAGGACTCAAATCTGAGCATAGCCACTAGAAATACATTGTGGATCTATGCAATGACACATATATAAAATACTCCATCGCAACTCAAGAAAGCATATATTATGAATGAAACGCCTAAAGAATACCTAGGGTCTTCATCCCGATCCTGAATGGTACAATTATATTAATGTGAATATATGTTTTGACATCGAACATGGTAGAAACCACTTGATTACTGGTCATTAAGGTATATCGTTAACAAGTGTGAGGGAAACCACCATTGATGCCAATGATTCCCAAGGTATCTGTTGTTGGCACAATAGATCCCATTTTGACTGATAAAATGGGAACCCCATTTACTCCTCATTAAGCTAATCTCTAAGGTTATTATCTTGCTTGTGGGGTATTATTCATCGTTATCTTTATTCTTATGTATTTTCTTGTTTTGGTTTGAATAAAATTTTCTGCAAAGCCTTGTTTTTTGGGTTTGTGGATTGCAGAAAATAGTCATTTGCTTTCAAATATATGAAATCTGTAATCCGCAAAGCGGATAGCAAAAATTCCTTTTATTGGAGGGTTTGAATTTTATTTTTCTGCAATCCACAACCCGCAAATGCAGATTGTAGATGTTATAATCCTTTTGGTTTTTCATTTTCACCTTTTCACAACTTGTAACCCACAATGCGGAATGCATATGTCGAAAATATTTTTACAATAAAAATTCAATTTATCGGTCCCGCAATTCCACAACCCGCAATGTGGACTGTGAAAATCGAAAACCCAAAAATATAATAAAATTGCAAGTCGCACTTCCGGATTCTGCAACCTGCAAATGCGGATTGCGAATTGTGGAAATAAAAAAATAAGAATGTCCAAAAATTGCCCCTGCAATTTGTTTTCCTGCTTTAATCTCAACTGTTGATATTTTTGAAATATACGATTCAGATTTGTTTCGCCATTGAATTCAGTTGTTTAAATAATTTGAATTATCATTGTCATTTTACCATTTCCAATTTGTGAAATTAACCTCGGTGAAATATTTTTTCGAAAAATTCTTACCAGGTCAACGAATTTACCTCTCCCAAGCAAATTATTGGTAATTTCTTTGAATATATTACCCTCCATTGGTCCAATTTCAGAAATTTGATTCGGGTTATAATTAATTCATTTTCTTCATTTTTTTTACCAGAATTTACCTCGTTTCCTATCAGCCATGTCAAGAAATACCAAATCTAAAACAACCCTTAACGAGCAGAAAAACAAAGACCCAAACTTTGGCATTTTCTCTGACACAAATGGACGAGTGTTTGAAACCTATCACCTCGACTGGTCCATAATATGCTCAATATTTAATAACTATGATATTTTAGGCATTCAACATGACCAACTAGATTTTGTCAATATAAACAAGTCTGAACTTCATGCCATAGCAGCCAGGCCCACTTTAATGCCTTATACCAACACTGTAAAATGGATAATTGACCATGCAAAACCCAAAGACCACTCATTCAATGACCAGACACAGACCTAGTTGGCCTCTTTTCACCCAAATTTTTTTGCTATAGATTATGTCCTCAAGCAACCCCAACAGTTTATTAACAAACAATTTCTTGAATCCTTTGCAACCATGTTCAATTTCAAAGAAATTCTCAAGTCATGGATGGATAACCCTGCTGCCTTTTCACCTAAAATTGACAAACTATATCCTATCTCTTGGTTTAGGGAACCTTTCTCTCTGTTAGCAACAATGTTCTGTAGGTTGTATGGATTTCCAAATTGTACAGTTTTCAAAGCGGAATGGGCGCCACTTGCTCATCATCTTTTCACTACAGGGGAATCATTTAACTGGGCTCAAATCTTGTCGGTCGTATTGAAATAATCCATTGAGAAGTATCAAAAGAATCTAGCATCGAGGAAACCTACATTCTACCTTTTTGGCTATGTGATGGATGTTTTATGTGCAACATTACGTTTCCTGACCATGGATGGAATTGGACTAGGGTTGGACCCCTAGTCCACATTTATTGCTCAGCTATGGGAGGATAATTTTATTCCTCTTATCTATGATATTTGTGATCATTTTGTAGGTTCTGTTTATCAAAAAATATTTACGGAAGATTCCCCCACATTTTTAGCCAGATCCAAAGCATTGCTTTCCACCATGGGATATTGGTATGTTGGTGAATATTTTTCCTATATCAGAATTTGGGGTAGCAATACTGTTCATCTACTGCCCAGAATTGTGCCTAACATAATGGTTCTGGAAGAGATAGCTTTCTAGATAGTTATCGATGGGGTATTTCCAAAGCTCATTGGAGCCAAAGGGAAAGGGTGGCCCAAATTTCCCCTCAGCCTTGGACCCATACTAATACAAAACTCCACTCATGCAGGTATATTTGGAAAAAGGATTATCACTTTGAAGCTCGGAGAAGCTCCAAAAAGGATGCATGATCCAAAGTCCTTTTTGGCTAATCATTTCAATCAAGAACACATGAAGACAACTTATGCTCACCAAGTGGATCTTGATGATTCTATCTATCAAGGGGCCAATGCTTTCTTAGAAGTTTTAACCAGAATCTCTTCTCCTAATGAGAAGAATTTTATTTTCTAGTACCAGGGGAGCTTAAAACTAAAGTGCTCCATTACAGAAGCCTTGAACTATCACTAGAGAAAAAGGCACAAAAGCAATTGGTGGAAAAGGAAGCTCAAAAATCAAAAGCCATCACTTCTTCCATGTAGACTAATCAAGCAGACAACTATGGAAAGGCTATAATTGAACATCCTAAATGACCTAAAACTTCATCAACTCTTGATGCATTAATGAGGTCAGCTGAAATGAAGAAACGTTTAGAACTAATGAGCTCAATGGTTGAGGCACATGCATCAATTACCTCCCCTCCCCCAAGGAAGCAAAGAATTGAAGAGAGAACACCATAGGTTGATCCAAAACCACCGGTAAACATCTTTAAAATTGAGTACAGTGATCTTGAAGAGGAAACACATCCCATTAGTTTCTCATGCCTGATTACTACCCTTGTTATCTTACATGAAATTGTTTCTGACCCAGACACCAGTGGATCCACTTGAGGGTTTAGTGGATAATGATGCATTCTTTGATATCCATCTCTCGTATATCATCACCCCTACCACTAAGGCATCTTCTTTGCCTTTATCCATTCCAATAACTATTCCTTCGATGACTTTGTCCAAAATTACAATGTCATCTCCAACAATAACTGAGAAGTCTCCTGCTTCTATCCAACTTACATCTTCACAGGTATATCAATTCCTCACTATCTTTACAACTTGTGGTTATTCCTACTTCTTCCACCTCTGCATAACTTATTATTCTGATCACTATTTCCACTCCTCCACCCTCAATTTCTGATCCTCCCATGCCATCCATTTCCATTTCTCAAGTAAGTATGCCCATTCCCACTCCTACTATCTCCCAACTTGTACCTTTGGTCACATTTTTCGAAGTGACAACACCTACAGAGGAGGAGACAACATATTTTGGAGATGGTGTAGTGGTGTCACTGGGAGAATATTTTTGGAGAGAGATAGAGAAGGTTGTGGTAAAGAAAGGGTCCAAGCAAGCCAGAGAAGGGACATTCATGAAGGGAACTTCCCTAAACCAGATTATATGGAAGAGAGCATCGATAGATGTTAAGCAAGAATATTTGGAAACAACAACTGCTATGGGAGCCTTTGCAGGGGAAAATTATGACTCAGTGGCCTCACTGAATAAAGAAATTGAGGCAAAAGTACAAGAATTGCAAAGGTTTAAACAAGATCACTCTCACGCCAATGAACACCATCAAAATGAGTTGCAGAGTTTGAAGAGTAATTATGAATACCAACTTAGGCACTTGCAAGAACAAAATGACACTCTCAAACAACAACTTGAAGAATCACAAGGGATTAATGATAAACATACAAAAGAGATCATAGCTCTCAAACAACAATTGGATGATCTCCAGTTCATATCTATTGCTTCCTCCTTTTATAAATTTTCAAAGGAAGAATTCAAAGAGCTCGCTTCTAAGATTCAGAATGGTCTTAGTGATCTATTTGTAAACCTGTTTGAAGGGATAAATTAAGTACATGATACCTTCAACTCTTTTGAACATGAATATGATGTACTATATGATCATAATAAAAGGAGGAAGGAGGCCACCAAAGCTTTTGATAATGTGGTAGATTGGTAGAGCTACATTAAGGCTAAACCTGAAGATGTGCCAATCTTATACAAGATCAAGCTGAGGAGGATCAAAATATCCTTGGAATCCTAGGAGAATGTTTGTGAATAAGTTAAGTCAACCATTCAGGATGGACAAAGAGCCCGCAGTAAAATATGGTTCACATCAGAGAACCTGTTAAGTTTCCTGGACTTACCCCTCATGGATCCGATCTAAGATGCTCTGCCACCCATGATCATGATGGAGTGGGTTGAAGGAGAATGCTCGAAATCTAAGGAGAAAATTGGGCAGCTTGATCATGTTCATATAGCACAAATCAAGGAATTGATCAAGTCACCCATAAATTCACAAATGAGGATCAATCTCTTTCTACGAGAATGGGAGAAGATCAAGAAGAGGGATATCGAGTCACTCATCTGCAAAGCTCAGTTACAATTAGAAATTGCTCAATATCGGGACATAACATATTTGTTGGATGTATTTTCCAAGTGGCAATCTTCCTTTGGAAAAACTTGAAATAATATTTCATGATCCCTACTTCTGTGGGAGACTCATTTCTTTGTAATATTTGTAATTATTTTTAAAGAGATAGAGGTATCATAGATAGGGGATGGGTGAATGATAGTGGAGAAAAAACAAAAGGGAAGGACTGAAGACACTCTACATTTGGCAGGATTGTAATCTTTTGCATTTTGAATAAAATCTAGTTAGTTTCTTTCTATCATATCTTGGTTTTTTAATCAATTTTTTTTTATGAGACTTGGTTTCTCTGTTATCTTTCAGACAACTTTATTATATGTTGCATCATTATTGAACATGTTAACTTCTGTTTTGATTTGTCGTTAACTCAGTTATTGTGTTGAATATGTATTAAATGAATTTGTTTATTTAATTCATATGCTTACTTTTGCAACCATCAAATACTTGTTCATATTAAATGTTAATTTTTCAATTAACATTTTTTCGATAGAACAATCATATGTCTAAATTATTTGGATGAAATGATTCAATTGTAATTGTTTTATTTTATTTAAAGTTGATAAGGTGAAATCTGATTTATATGTTTATAGATTGGGAAACATTTGTCATGCATCTTTAATCTAATTGTTCTATTTTATACTATCATCTTTCATAGTTTTGGTTTTAACACCTAGATCAGTTTACTCTGTTACTGCACATCCTTCAGATATTCCACATAGGAAGAGGAGATACATTTGGATATGTTTACATAGTGCCAACAGAGTCCTAATATCCATAGGGGTTAGCTATACCAAACAATTTGGGGATAAGATCATCCTTGCATAGGATTATTTGACTCCTTTTAGATTGGGATTTCTCCTCCTGTTGACTGCCTTGTAATTTTTACAACTACAATCTGGACCATCAACATTATCCTAGTACATTCCTTCGAATGTGAATGAATGAGTTGAAGTCGAGCACTCAGTGGAATCTTTCAATCAGAGGCCAATGATGTAAGCTTACTGTTGAAAGTGAGCAATCCTGCTATTGAGGCATGCAAGATTCAAGGTATTGACTAGTTTCTATGTCTAGGTCCTGGATGATATGTTGAAGTCAACAGTAATATACTTGTCAAAGGAGGGCCATGATGTTTCCCACATCATTGACACGAACCAAGAACAAAGTTGTCGGAAGTAATTTTTTTGAGTATGGAGAGACTTTTTGACTGGTTCAAAGATAACCAACATAAAGGAAGGTAAGTTAACTGTAGATCTTGGTTGTGGTAAAAGACTCCCCTTCAACATTGAATGATATGACAAGTGACTTAGAAGCATTGGCTCAATTAGGCAGAGAACAAAACATAATGAAAGGAAACACGATGCATTCTTTGAATGAATCAAAGGAGTAATATGACTCATGAAAGTGGATAAACTTGAATACAAGACGATTACCCAACTGTTTGAAAGAAATGCAGACATGTGTTGTGTTTAAGGGTGACCATAATACTATCATTAATACAAATAATTTTTTTCCCCATTCCCTTAATTTCCCCATCATGATTGATGAGTACCTCTTTTCTTTTAAACAAGATGGAAGAGGGTAACAAACGCTCGTTATAGCTCGCAATAGGATGAGTCCACTCTCATATATTTTACAAACCCGAGAAAGGAAATTTTAGTATTTAATTTTAGGATTCCATAGAAAGGGAACTCAACGATTTTCATGTTTAGAGAGTCTAAAAAGATCTAAAGAAGACTTCAAAAAAGTTCTTTTTCATAGATTTAGTCTTTGAGGTCCAAAAATGTATAAAATAATACCAAGGACAACTCTTTTAGTCAATGGTAGACTAGAGTATTCCTTTTCCATAAACTGCCTGACCAATCTAAAAAAGGGGTAAACTACCATTGGAAAGAAGACCATTCAAATACTTTTACGGCTGTGAAAGAGACAAGTGCACTCATAAATCTTTTCTTTTTTAGAGAGTCTAAACAGAGCTTAAAGACGATTGCATGGGGATTCTTTTTTCATAATGGTTTTATGAGTCTAAAACAGTGATAAAAGGATACTCCACACCTTTGTACTTGGTTTTTAACAAGCACGGATATGGTATCAATAAGCACTCAGAAGCATTTTCATTTTTGACTAGGAGTATGAAAAAAATAAAAATAAAACTCTTATAATGATCCATAAACTCGCCTTGTAATCTTCACAAGGAATATTAGAACCTCATTTGACCAAAAATATGGGTAAAAACTATAGAAATGGAAAACATACTTTAAATAATATTAAAAAATGAATAAATTAGGGAAAAGTAAAAATTTATTTACCATGTCATTTTTACCCAATTTGAATGGAGAAAAACCCCCTTTGAGGTCAAATTTGCTGCAGAGATTGCGAGAGAATTGAGCGTCCATTCTTCATTCTATCATGTCTAGGTAACTCTTCTCCTTTATCTCTTTCATTTGATAGCACATTTTCAATTTTTAAGGGTAAATTAGTTTTTTTGGGGGTTGATTCCCCAAGGGGAAATGCATGCCCTCATTGTTGCACTTTTCCCTTGCGGGAAGTGCAGTAGTACTGAATGTCACACATCTTGTTAGTGCAAAGTGCAGTGCTTCCACCCTGTTTACAAAGACAGGGTATGGTGGCGCAGAATGACCCAAAAAAGTTAAAAAAATGAAGCAAATGGTTAAATTTTTTGGCATGAATGGGATGATAAATTTCTCTTGTTTTCCTCTCATGTAGTTTTGATTGGAAAACATGGTACAATGGAAGGAAAGAGAGCATGAATTAGACGATATACAAGCCACAAATGACCCAGTCACAGTTCAAGCTCCAAAGGAGTGTGGGTTGTTGAAATACTTCCTCGTATTGTGAATGAGGTCCCAAGCATGTCTTCTAGACTATCTGATACATATGTGGGATCTTGATCAAGAACATTTTTAGGTTGGGACTCACATCCTCACTTTAGAAGCGGAGGATATTTAATTCCTCACAGGATTATCAAGACAGGGAATCATCAATTTCATTGTCAGGTCCTAGGGGTGGCGAGGCCACAACTGATGATCTGATCATTCAACATTATACCACAGGAACAAAAATGTGAAGTGGGAAAAATCCCATCAAACATGTATGATACCACTCTCTTAGGACCATATTATTCACTATTGAGCGTGTGTCTAGTAGCAGGGCTCCTCACCAAGCGAAAAGGGACCATATGTTCTATGCACTAGAATGTATAGCTCCCATAGTGTTAAACTAGTGTGAGGGCCTCCTTGAAAACCTAAAGGAATAGCTAACAAAGTTCCAAAGATGGGAACTGAAGCAGTTTGGATATGGAGCTATTATGGTCTCTTTCTTCCTGGAGAGGGATCCTCATCTTCAGCTGTAGGTGGAGATCAATGATCTTGACCTGCGAGATCCACAAATGCTATGGTGGGTGGAAGTTATGGAACACCATGGTGGAAATGGACCCATAATCACCTATGGCTCTACATTTTTTTAAATGGATAAGTAGTCAACTACTGATGGTAGAAGATTACATGTATGCAGGTATAGATTTCCGAGGAGATCCATATTTGGCGCTTTCAGAAGGAGCGCAATCGGGTGATCTAGGTAAGAAATATTCCTTTTGTTTTTTAAATCATATTTGAATTTTTATGTATTTTCATAGTATAGAATTTTTCTTGTACTGAGATACTTTCATCCTACTGCGCAAATATTATATCTTTCCATCCTGCAAGGACGTCAGCTATCGAGAGGCGAGGAGGAGGAGGATGAGTCATGGGAGAGGTAGGCTGAGAGGTGGTCGAGGAGATGCAAGGGGTCAAGGAGAACCTCCAAAAGTTGACTATGTACATCCTAGATATCTCCCTAGATGATCTACGACGATGTTACCAATGCCATACAAATGGAGTATCTAGACGATTTAGTCGGTTACTGCGTCGGGTGGCTAGAGCTATCATGTGATACCATGAACATCATTAGTGGTAGTAGGGATGTATATTGAGATCCATGAGCTTCATATTTTTTGTTGGCATGCTTCTGGTTGACCCAGGTTCATATCCCTTTGTTCATCAACAAAGTCTGAGATATTGACCTGACAGAGCAAGATTGGCAACACCTGCGGCGCAGATGTAGTCTCACCCAAGATATTTATTGGGAACTATTAGAACCATGTTTTTTCAGTTATGTGGGGATTTATATTCACAAATCACTCGAATGAAGCTAGTATTTATACTTCTGGTTCTTTGTTTATTCATTCAAGATAACAGTCTACTCATCAGTCGATAAAAATCACAACATTTAACCTAAAATCCTTATCACAAATTCGATTTATTAGTGGTGCGATATATATATATGTGTGTGTGTGTATATATATATATATATATATATATATATATATATATATGNCAACATATTTAGATCTACTAATTCACAACATACATGCATTCAACATAAACTTAATTATCAAAGACACATAGAGACAACATTTAGCGTGGAAACCCATCCAGGAAAAACCACAAAGGTGCTCTTCATTTAGCATGAGAAATAGGTTACCACCTTAGGTCTATGCACTCAACTTGTAGATTCTTCTTTAGATATATTTTACAATTCATACAGATCTCTCTCCTCTCATGCTCTTTGGTTTTGGGTCTATGTATCTCTCCTCTTCTTCTCTCAACCTTCAATACACATGCAACTTGAATCAATTCTCTAGCTAAGCAGCTCTCTTCTCCTCTCTACTTTTGATTCACACATAGACTGGATCGATTCTTGAGCTAATTTGCTCTCATAGATCTACAATAATGATTATGAACAAACAACTCGATAATTAACAACCCTATAACCAACATGACGAAAACAATTACCAACCCGCACACAGCTTGGGTTCTCCCTTTTATAATATTTTACACGTCTAAATCGGCCAACACTTTTCTATTAGTCGAGAAGCTGACATTTCTACTTTTGTACATTTAGTTACAACTGAAAACAGGTACTATCATCCGAAAATTCAATTATGATTTATTACCAAAGGAACACTTTATTCTAACTAAATCCTTACCCATGATTAGTCGAACTGTCATTTTCAACTACTATATTCTTCTTTTGTCGCGACTCTTCTTCCGTCGTGGCTCTTCTTTTGTCATGACTCTTATTTTGTTGCAACTCTTCTTTCATCGCGACTCTTCTTCCGTCACATTTTCCCTTTGTTCACAATTCTTCTTCTGTCACATCTCTTCTTCCTTTGCAGATTCCTTTTTGTCTTGTGGCCATAATATTTATCTTCCCGAGCAGAACTTAGGCTGAATTCTACCTAAATTTTCCTAGGTCCATTAGGCCCCCAACACTCACCTATGGCTTGTCCTAAGACACATTAGTCTGAAACCTCCATTATTGCAACCTTGATTTGAAAATCCTGAAAGATTTTCACTAAATGTTCAGTTTCCTGTTGCACTTCTGCTTCTATCTTCTTTAAATTTTCCATAAGTTTGGAACTTATGTGTTCTGAAGTTGTAAGTCTCGCTGACTACAATGCTTGTCACACTTTTTCATGTATAGGCTGAATGATTCCTGTAACTTTCTCTACCTTTGCTTGTAACTATGCGACTCTATCAATTCTCTTTTGGTGGTTTATTCACTGTTTCACGACTTGCTACTGTAGCTTCTTCATATCAGCAACCTTAGTTATTTTATCTACTAATGGAAGCTTCTTTACTTCTTTATTCACCTGGTTCACCTCTACTTTGGCAGGGTGCAACTGCTTTGTTACCTTTTCTAACTCTTCATCATCAATCAAAGCTTCCCATGGCTGAGAAAATTGCTCGACTGCCTTGGCACATAGTTCCTCTACTTCTTCTATCCTCATTGCAGCCTCAGTTGCTGCTTTTCTTATTTCTTCCAGTACCTATGGAGGTGTAGGTCCAGGTTTCCCATGTAATTCTAACTCCACAACCCTGTTGCGGAGGTTTTCTACAATTTCACTAAGTTGGAAGACTTTAGCTTTTGCAAACATATCATGCGTTATGTCTTCGTCACTAAAATTGCTGCAAGCGAGTGTGACAGTCGTGATGAGCCGATTCCTGTCCTCCTGCATCTAAATACTATAGGATTATAGGATAACTTTCACAAACCCTAAAAACTTGTATTTTTTATTTTTATTTTAAAACTCAGTCTGACACATCTATTTCATGAATTTGATCATCCTTCATTATCATGTATTTCTCTGCCACACCACTTGGTTCAAATCCATATTCTAGTATCTTGAAACCTTCATAATTTATTGTTTCAACACCATCCAAGCCATTTTCTCTCAAGCCTTGCTTTCGATGAGATGAAATTTCATTGAAATCACCAAATATAACATGTTCTTCTTGTAAAGTTGAAGACTAAGTCCCATGCTCTTGTCGTTATTCATCGTTATCCTAACTTCTCCAAGTACGGTTGGCGATACCAATTGATACTTTATATTTTTTCCAAGTCTGACCTTAGGCACATCGACTGGTCTCGGTGGGACATAGTCTGGCAACATGGATTCAAACCCTTCTTCTTCTTCTTTTGGTGGTGGTGCCACTACTTTCTTGCGAGTACCAGATCGTTTCCTTTTTGACGTGCTAGGTGGGTATTGTCGTAAATGAACTGGTGGAATCACCGGTGTCTGTGCAACTTCTTCTATAACCATGGACAATGGTGGAACAAATGCAGAAGTGTGTTCCATAATGGGTGTAGGTGAAGGTGTCTCGATGCTTGATTCTGCAACGGTGCTTGTAATGGAGATAGAGATGACCATACTATGTGAAAAATTGCCTTAGTTCTTACAGTTGCAAACATAACAGCTCACCGTACTCATTCGTATGTAATAGAATGAATACAAATTCAGTGCGAAGATGATATACATTCACCCATTCAATCAGTCTTTGCTTCACATGAGGGGAAATAAATGGAAAGGTGGTAGCTATTTCCGTCACATGGAGCAATATTTCTAATCATTACAAGGAAACCGCCAATCAAACAGTCACTTCGTCTTTTAGTTCAATTGTAGTTATTATGCATTAATGACCGAAGTGACCAAAAAGTATGCCACCAAAATTTCCCTCGTCCTCAAATTAACTATAGCCAGCTGTCTTTTCATGACCAAATTTCATCATGTGACAAAAATTTTCTTCCTGTGACAGGTATATGACCCTCAATACATTTATTTTCTTGCGACAAACGAAGAGTCTTCACCACCATTTTTATTTTGTGACAAACAGATAGCCTGCGGCAATTTTTCTTTTCCCCTGACAAACATATCGTCGACGACACAATACTCATAAATCTGCATTTTTTTCCAGTCGACTAAGTTGCAACTATCTTATTAAGGATTTAGCCGAATTCCATTCACCAATCCTTTGAAAGGTGTTCCATTTAATCTATGCAATTTAATTGCACCTCATTCAGTGATGTGAATGGTAACATATGGTCCCAGTTAATGTGTTCTCAGCTTTCCAGGATGCTTTAAAAACTTACTATAATTAAGGAGGACAAGTTATCTGACCTAAAATTGCTTATTCTGATGTGTCTGTCATGCTAGGATTTATGTTGCACCTTCTCAACATTCTTATGATAACCTATTATGAAAAACTCTTCCTCCAACTACACAAGCTTCAACAATCTTTCTTTGACAACAACAACATTAGTCATTTCAGTAATTGCAACTATTCTTAGACTGGGTACAATGTATTCCAATGACATAAAAACCTCTTGTCCATACACTAGTTGAAATCAAGTTTGTCCTGTCAATTTATTATAGGTCGTGCGATATGCCCATAGTACCACATAAATTTTCTGGTCTCAATAATCTCTTTGAATTTTGCAAATCTTTGCCAATGCGTTCTCCATGATCTTGTTGAATTCCTCGACAACACCATTCATTTGTGGGTGATATGGTGTTGTCTTCCCGTGATGCATCTATAATTATTCATTTAATTTATTGATCAACTAATTGACAAAGTGTGTGCCCTGATTCGCTTATAAAAATATTTGGGCATTCGAATCTAGTCACAACATTGGCAAACAAAAATTTTGCAGCAGTAACAACAAAACAATCCTTTACTAGCGCTGCTTCAACTCATATAGTTAAGTAATCCATTGCAGTAATAATGTATAGTGCACCTATTATTTTTCTGGTGGGTTGATAGGGCCCATAAAATCAAGAATCCATTTGTCAAATGTGTGTAAAGTTATCTAAGATACTAGTGGCATTTCATCTTTTCACGATGACTTTCAACTTCTTTGATAGATATAATAGTTGCGACAATATTCTCTAGCATCAGTATGCAAGGTAGGCCACTACAATCCTGCTTGTAATATCTTCCACACTCTATATTTTACAACATAATGGTCTCATGTGACACTAGCATGCGCTTTATTCAATATCATTGGTCTCTCGTGTTCCAATGCACAACAAAAAGGAATTTTGTTACGTCCCATTTTATATAGTTGTCCAAATATCAATTGGAAATATGCATCTCACACCACTAATTGTTTCTTCTGTGCAGTACTGAATCCTTCCATGTCGTACTCAAGAAATGTATAATACCTCTATAATGGTCATCAAACACCATGATCGCAGATAATTGCACATTAGGAAGACTGTCATTGATATTCACAGGTTATTATCCACTTTCAAGCCTCGACAAATGGTCTAGTCCTGAGTTCAGTTGACTCAACTTAACAATGACTTCAAATTCAAATTCCTAGAAAAGGAGAAGCCACTGGAAAATATTCCTCCCCAACATTGTCTTGTTGACCAGGTATTTCAACGTTGAATGGTTTGTGAACATCTTGAAATGTCCACCCAACAAATAGTGTCAAATGTTTTGAAGCACATACACCATAGCTAAGCCTTCTCTTTCAGTTGTGGTGTAATTCTTCTCTGATGTTGATAATTTTCTGCTAGCAAAGGAAATATAATGATCGATAGACCCTTCACTAGGATGTTCTAGTACAACATAGAACGCGATAGAGGATGCATCGACATGTACATGAAATTCCTTCTTCTTGTTTGGAAAAACTAGTATGGGTGCTGTGACCATCTTATTATTTAGGGTGTCTAGACTCTCTTAGCATTATTTGCTCCATTGAAACATAACATCCGTCTTCAACAATTTCTCCATTGGAGCAATCACCTATGGATATCCCTTTATAAATTTCCGATAGTATCCTATGAGTCCCAATATTTTAGTAGGATTGAATAGGATTCCATCATGACAAACCACATGGCCTAACAAAATTCCAAATGAGGCACAAAAATTACATTTCTTTAGGTTCAAAAAAATATGATACCATCGACACTGTTCCAGCATCTGTCTAAGGCTCTCATTATAATCTTTTATGATCCCAAACTTTGTCCAGTAGATGAAGTACACCTCAAGAAATTTATGAATAAAGTCTTTTAAATCAACCACTACTATTCTGGAAAAGACAACAAGATCATTCTAAAGTCCAAAGGGAATTACTGTATATTGGAAACACCCTCACTCTATCGCAAAGGTTGTCTTGTGTCGATCTTCCTTTGCGATCCTGCTCTAATGGTAGACAGAGAACCCATCAATGAATGAATAAATTTCATGGCCCCAAAAACTCTCCAATACTTCATCTGTAAATGGAGTCATAAATTGGTCGTGTAAGAAGGAATCATTTATCTTCCTTAGGTCGACGCAAATACGTACTTCACTGAAATTTTTCTTATCTTGCACTACCATTGGGTTGATCCACTTAGATTATTCAACCATTTCTATGATACCCACATCCAGCATTTGATATGAATCTATCTTAAATTTTTCTTTATACCAAGGATTCATTTGATATGGTCACTGCTTCACAGGATTTGTATCGGGATTTAATGGCATATTCATCTCCCCAAGGTCCCAATAATCCCATTCATCTCTGATATTTTTTTAGGGAACATATCCTAAAATTCATACAGTAGTTTTGTGATCTTCCCAACAGTTTCATCGTCCCAATAGTCTCCAATATTGGTGAACTTTGGATTCTCTAGAGACCCAATATTTACTTTCTTGACCTTCAATGAACTTAGAAACTAGTTACTTGAAACAACGAATCCTTGCACCACATGAGTACCTTCAGATTCTTGGTTGTTTATGTCTCATGGGTCATCATCATTAGGCTGAACCATCACATTATAGCACTCCATCTAATGCTGTATTTTCACACTTCTCTTATTAAAGTTATTCTTCAACACCTAAATGTCTTCAAATATCTTCGGCTTGATTACTTGTAACACAACATCAATCGAGGGATGGTCATAAAAAAAAATCAAATGTGTGTGTAAAGCTGGCAGCTATTTCTTCCCATTCAGTAGTCCCTCATCGCAACTAAAAAAACATGTACCAGTTCCTTGGTATCATGTCTAGTGTATGTATAAATTGATGGACCCATTCCCGTCATGGACATGCCTCCCATGTCACACAATAATAGTCAATGTGCTTGACAGGATTAGTCAATCATGTGTACTTCTGACCCATATAGTTGATATTCTCTCCAAATCATATCTCCATAAATCTATGGCATTGAGGCCATTCTAAGATAGGTTGTTTATGTGCGACCCACCATCTAGAAGGTGTAGCCTTCAGTGCAAAATCTAGAGCCAATGAGTGCTAAGGTTTTGTAAGTATTTCTTCAAATTCTATAAGAAAAGATCCCAGGTTAGGTAAACCTTCATACGTGGGTAGATCACTTACCTATATGCCTACTTGTCGTACACATTGTGTAATTCTTGTGCATATTATCATCGACACTTCATGCAATTGGTTCTGCCAATTTTCCAAAGATTCTCTAGAATCCGATGTACAGGAACTAACATTTCTCCAACTAAGCCTCCCCTCTGTCATTGGATTCACATCATCATCCATTGTATAAGTAATGTTATATATATTATCGATATACCCACCTTTCCCTTCACTGTCCATTTTCTCGACGTATCTCTGACCTTCCAGCGGATCAATTGGTGCGACGTATCCTGCTAGGTTTTTGAGAGGATTTTACGGTCGCCAGTGTTGTTCCTTCACAGCTCAAGCCACAACATGTGTCAATTGCGCCACACCTCGCAGCCCTTTGTGATCCGTCACCTAAAACCCTATCTGGTTAAAGGGGAGGTGTCGCCGTTACAATGCGTTAATTGAAAGCAGTGCGGGTAGTGTTTTATGGAAGTATCTGGTGCAGAAAGTGAAAGTAATCCCCACAAAATGTTTAGTCAAGTTAATATAACTATTCCACCGTAAGCCGCATGAGTCTTCATTAGTCTTGGGTCTGCTGGGTTTTATGGTTAAAATGTTGACTAGCACGAGCCTTCGCTATGTTTGCTATGCAATAGAATAATAGCTAAATGTCACCCCTTGCATATGATATACATGTTTGTTTCAATGTATTGCTATCATGAGAAAAGTTGCATGTTGCAAAATAGTGTAGATTTAGTACTGGTATAAATAAGTATGGTTTATAAGCTTGGTATTATGCAACAGTGGTAGATTGCTCAGGACAGAGTGTGCTTCATATAGATCAGGTCATAGAATATTGCACCCTAGTCTCAAGGCATTATAGAGCTGAACAATGTATGCATTTATTGCACTAAACATTAGCATACTAGACATAGGATAATAGCACATTGCATAGTATTGCATACTAGTTTGATTACTCAGCCCAAAGGGTTTATGTCTTAATTCCATTAACTAGTTACTATCATGATACACTTGAGAAGGAATAAACTGCTACACAATGTCTAAAATTCGAATTGCTCAATGTCACAATGTTATACATGGTAGGAGGAACTTACAATGTCCAAAAGGCAGAAGAAGAAGGCCCCTATGGTCGAAGAACAACCAGATGTAGAGGTCATCATAAAGACCGAATACACATATGAAGACACCCAATGTGTCTCTGGTGTCAAGCCCGACTACAAATGGGGTGAGATTTATAGATTAATTTCCCGCAGGGAGATTCCCGACATGGGTCTCGAAGAAGAACCCATCTATGCGAACATAGAAAAATCCGCCATCATGAAGGTGGCTACCAGACTAGAGCTGTTCCCTTACTCTGAGGTGATTAGATGGATTCTTCCCCACACAAATACAGCCACCATGCTCATAGGAAATGTGGAAGGCCAGGGCTATGCTGTATTTAGCCCAGGATATGTGGCGTTGGCCTATCATCTGCCAGAACCTCAAATATTTCTATCTGATGACTCGCTGGATAATATCAGAATGGACCTGGTGGAAACCCTGAAGAAGATGCTCTTGTAGGGAAAGCTTTATCGGTACAGAGCAACTGGTGAGTATGATACAGTGAGCTTGAGGGCTCCTTACAGATTTGTAGCCCTGATGCTTAACAGGATCTTTGGGAGAGCTCATGGTAGACTCTTCAAATTCAAATGGATACCCATCATGTTTCATGTGGCAACCCAAGGGACAGTCTTCAATTGGGCCAGCCTGGTATCAAGCAGTCTTTCTTCTTGCATGGCCGCTGCCTTGGGAGGAGAATCCAAGAAAAAGTCCGAATTCTACATGAGATCGATATTGGTAGATTGTATACTGTGCAACCAGCCTTTCCCTGGTCTCAAGTGTGTCTGGGACAGGGAAAGGATGCCTGTGTATGCCACCTATAGACCATTGTGGGCTCAGCAGTACCATAGCCACTATAGGGAGTTCTGCGAGCAGTTCATTATGCCACTCTACACACTCATCTTCTGGAAGGAATGTGACTGTATGTCAGAGGAGGCTATGCATGTAATATGAGAGCATGCAGACTATTTCCTGACTGAGAATGGCATGTACATCAGAATGTTTGGTGGCACGAAATGCCCCTTACTGCTGCCCAAATATGCAACAGATTATGTTATTCATAAAGAGTTAGTCAGGCAGGTATTCATTGATGGAATAGGGAATTACCTTTTTGAGCAAAAGAAGGCTACATATCCTCCGCTGCCATTCAAACTAGGTAGCTACAGATTTTGCAAGGTAAAACAAGCTGCTGAGTTCATAGAAGAATTGGGGAAGTTCCATTTTGGTGAGATGCCTTTCCGAAGGAATGATACTCATGGTAGAATGGCAGAGCACTGTAAAGAACATAAAGTACATTTTGAGTACACTCACCACTTTGACAAGGAAGAATCTGTCTTTCGAAGTGCCCCTAACTTGACAGCTCTGAGAAGGAGGTTTAAGCCTAAGAACCCCACCAAGGGTGGAAAAGGGGCTGAGCAAGCCAGAGCTGAGCAGGATAGAGCTGAAGAAGAGGCCAAGAGGAGACAGGAAGAGGCCCAAAAGCTAGAACAGGAAGCTACAGAATGGCTGCAGAAAGGAGAAGAAGAAAAAAGAAAAGCTGCCCAAGAAGCAGCTGAAAAAGCACAAGAGGTAGCAAAAGAAATAGAGGAGGCAGCTAGACAGGCGGCTGAAGAAGCAACGATAAAGTTAGATGAAGAGCTCCAAAAGCAGGAGGCTGAAAGAATGAAGTTAACACAACAGTCAATTTCTGAAATGCTAGCAGGACATACCTAGGAGGAGGAAAACCCCGAGGTGCAGACCTTTCAAATACCTGCTGCTAGCACACTTGTGGCTCCTACACTCCAACTAGTGCCTTTCATCCAGAAAAAGGGAGAGGAAGTCCCCGACTTTAATACTGTCTATTATGACGGGGCCACCAAAAGAATAATGAGGAGGACAGAAAAGAAAGTTGAAGCGAAAGACCTATCAGGAAGGATGGTAATAGATACAACAGTCATGCTAGGGACAGACAAGGATCCTAGGCTCACGATAAGAGCCGGGGCTGCACTAATCGATGCTTCTGCAGATAACATAAACAAGGTGATGATTGAACTAGATTTAGCTAAGAAGACCTCAGCTCAGCTAAAAGACACACTGAGAAAAGAAAGAGATGAGGGTAATAGACTCAAGAGGAAATATGAACACATGCAAAGGGAACTGGAATCCTCAAAAGGTGAAGTCCATGCCCTTCAAGTGGAGATGCAAGCCAAGGGAACAGCACAGGAGTCCCTAGAAAATGTACAACACGAAGCCCAAAGTCTAAAGAAGGAGAAGGAGCAGTTATTGTCAAAGGTGATAGAGCTGGAGGAGCAGCAGAAGATCATCTATGAGTCCAATGATTCATACACCAAAGAACTGAAAGAGCAGCTAGCTTCTCGACTGCTGATCTGGAGGCGGCTAAGGAACAACACGTAAATCTGCAGCCATTTAAAGAATATATCCTAGCTCAAAAGGCTTAAATGCTACAACTACAGACTGGTCTGGAAGAAGAGAGGTGCAAAGTCCTTCAGATTGACAGTAGGCTAGAAGAGATCACGGAAACTTCCTCATACTTCGTTGATCGATCTCAGGAGGTTCTTGAGGTTTTGAGTGCCAGAACGGCAAGGCCGGAAGATGATGCTGAGACTCCAGAAGGGCTACCAGCAAAAGACCATCAAGCCCTCAAGAGAGATCACAACCTGGTAGAGTTCACCATCAGTACTGTAGAAGACTTCAAGAAGGCTGTAAAAAAGATGCAGGGAGCATGCTCAGAGTATTTCAGAAGGCTCCTGAATACGTACAATCGATGTCAAACAGAGGTTGAGCATAGGCTTGAAGAGTTCCCAGACCATGAGGCCTTTATGGAAATATTACAAAAAAGATATCAAGATGCAGAGGCCAGAACTCAGTAGATTAGAGCCATTGATGACCTAGTACTGAAGAACGAGGTAGGCCACGCAGCCGTTAGCATGCAGTTTCTAGAAGATCAGCTTCGGTTGAGACCAGCAAGGATCGAGGCCATCAAGAACCAAGTTGAAAAGTTTGAAATCAACATTCAGTTCCTGGAGCCTTGCGCATTCGAAGGCATTGCTGCTAAAGCAACAACGTGGAAGAAGTTCTTAGATGGTCAGGCGGGACCCTCCTCATAAAGGACCGGTCGACTTTGTAATAATTTAATAATTTTTGTAAAATCTTTTTGAAAATGAGGCATTGGGAAAACTAAAGGTTGGGAAGCCCAAAGGTCACTTTGGGCAGCCCAACCATTTTTCCTTTTTGTATAAAAGTAGGAAGTGTAGAGAGAAATAGGACTTTTTTCCCAAGTAAGACTGGTGAGGACGTATTGTAAGAAGAACTATTTCCTTTTGCAATAAAAATTTACAGTTTGCCTGTTGAAAGAAGATCGATGGGGTTTCAATGTTTTGCCATGGATAGTTGGAAGTTGAACTATTTTGTTTTCCAGCATTGTATCCATGAATTGTGAGATCGTTCTAAATTTACGACCTATGTCTTCATTTATATGATTTCTGATTTATTTTATGAAATAACCACCATGAGTAATGTAAGCTGATCATAAACAATTAGCTATCTGGTTGTTGAAATATCTTTCATTGTTCATGCTCGTAAAAGTGAATGTCAGCTATCTGTAATTGCTTTTATCATGTATGCACATCCACGTTACTCATATATTAATTACAAGTTGGCTCCCCGGGGATAGATAGGTAGTTAGCTCATTTCATTGCTGCATGTGTGATTCAGATGCTGGTGAGCCCAATATGAGAGGTAAGAACCTGTGCATCACTTTGTGAATGCTCCTTGCATCCTTCACCACCCTGCATAATTAGGTAGACACTTGCATTCCCCACTTAAGTCAAAAAATACAAATTCCGGTGGATCGGGCCACAACCGGTAAACCCTTTTGTTACTTTGACCTACGGTAGCCGGACCGCAAACCAGACGGATTCCCTATACCAAACAGTCAACGGGCTAGTTGGGAACGTTGATTGGGGAGAATCCTTTACTGTTGTCGCCTGCGAATTTCTAGGCCTCAACAATTTTGGCTCTAGAAGGAGGGCCGCCAGTAAATGGCTGGCCTTGGAACTTAATTTTCCCGAGACTATACTACCAGCAGATGTTTGAAACGTTCAACCTAACTCAGATATTTGCAGATTCCAGTGCTATCCTTGAAGGACTATTTTCCTAGTGTTCATTTGTTTACCATTGCTCATGGCTGGTAATCAACCCAAACCTTTGCTAGCATGGAGAGCTAGGTCCCCTCTGAACCTAACACCTCCTCTACATAACCTACCTCAAGCCTTTGACAAGCTATTGCCTAAGTTCGATCCTGAGGAAGGGATTGTTGTTGATGATCACCTTCAAAGCTTCTACCTAGCATTAGAAGGGCTAAGGGATGGAGAACATGAAGATGTGGTCTGTAGGCTGTTCCCACACACTCTGAAAGGAGCAGCAGCATCCTGGTATTTCAGTCTGCCTGCAAATTCCATTCCTGATTGGGACACTTTTGAAAGAGTTTTCAGAAGTAAATACACAACCCAAAAAATGCACGCCTCATTGATGAAAGGTCTTGGTCGGTTAAGAAAAGAGAAGAATGAAAAGGTGCGTAGTTTCACTCAGAGATTTTCACTGTATCTAAAAATTTTTTCTGTAGTTGATAGACCTTCAGACAAGGTTTTGATTGAGTATTACACATCAGCCCTAGGGCCTGAGCTGGCCATGTTTTCCAAGATGAAAGTCAAGACTACCTTGGTAGAGACTTATGAAGAGGCTGAAAGGGTAGAGGCTGAAAGTGAGAGTGTAGAGGATTATCCCGATCCACTGGAAGACAAGATTACTTCGATGTCTAAGTCTAGAAAATATCAATCACATGACTACCAAGGAATGATGAAAATGCTTCAGAAACTGTCCAACCGAATAATAGACCTGGAGAAAGAGAGGGATATTCCACGGGGACTTCACTTAGTGAACCTCTCACATAGCACGTGCGATCGTGGGATATTAAAGAATACCCTTAATTTTGAGAGATATTAACCCAAACTCTTTTTGTTGAAACCCCCTCCCAATACTTAAAACCTCCTCCCCACCCCTTTTTATACCTCAATCCTTATAAACCACCCTACCCACTCCCACCTTAAACCCCTCATCCCCCCAATACTTGCAATATATTGGTTCGATTTTTTATAATTTTAAAACCCACAATATGAAGTAATGTGATAGGATATTGGCCAACAAGTGAAGCCCCCGTGGGATATTAAAAAAACCTATAAGCCTCAATATCTGAAAAAAGAGGGTAACAACCAATGGCAAGTCCCTCCTCCCAATTCGGCATCAATAAACATAATAGAAGTAGAAGGGGATAATTTCTGTACTTTTCACCAACAACCCCATTCTGAGAAGAAGTGTCCTCAATGGTTACATTCAATGACATTGGTGATGAACAAGTTGTTGGACCCTAAATTGACCAAGAATAGTGGTGAGGAGGAAACGGAGAAACAGATCATAAGAAAACCAGAGGAGGATACAATGTTCTTATGGAATGGGGTTTCACTGTTTAACACGGAAGAAGATGCTCTCAAGTCTCAATATACTCCTACAACCACAAAAGATAAAAACCTGGCAATTAAGGACAATGCAATACCCTCAAAGGTCCAAGAATTGCAAGAGGAAGTCAAGGGGCAGGTTGATGCGAAAGCTAAGGATGGCATACCTAAAGACACTCCTTGCAAATAGGAAATAGAGCCACTCGTTGAACCTGCCAAACCTGTGGAAGACAATGAGGAAAGAAAAGATGGCAAACTTAAAGAGGAGTTACCCACAAAAAACCAACCCGTGAAGAAAAGATCGAGTTGATTAAGACAAAGAAAACCAGCGCTCCACCGTTCCTTGTGACTCTTGAAATTTTAAATCATAAGGTGCATAATTGTTTGGTGGACTCTGGATCATCCATGAATGTTATGCCTCTGGCAGTCTGCAAAAAACTTAATGGGTAGCTAAAACCTACTATTTGGGATGTCACTCAACTTGACGAAACTAGTGTCAAAGTAGTAGGGGAGATGGAGGACGTTCTGATTCGATTGTCTACAAATAAAAGGACATGTCATTACATTGACATCGTAGTAGCAGACATACCTGACGGTTATGGAATGATCCTGAACCGAGATTGGACAACAAGACTAAATGGGTACTTTGCTTCAGATTGGTCTCACTTGTGGATACCTCAGAAGGGTAGCCCAAACCTGATTAAGATTCTAAGAGAGCCCTATATGAAGCACAATGTCACTAGGCTCGGGGAAGGAAATGAATCTACTGATTCTGTCTTGGGAAACTATCTGACTGAGTGTAAGATGAGACATCACACTTCAAGAAAGGCCAGTTCCACGATTGACACCCAGCCTGAACTCCTTCAACTTCCTCAGGCTGCGAGAGATGATTATAGAATTGTAGACATGTGTTCAGTTTCAAAAACAGCACAGATAGACCATGGTTAGGTATCTCATGTCTATGATTCAGCCCATCCTTTAACTCATTATGATTAAAGATTTTCAGGGGTGGGAAATAATTTTTTTTGTTTCTGGTGCTTTGTACATAAATAAATTGTTTGTGGCTTTGATGCTTTTCTTTTGATCATTTGATTGAATGCTGTTTTATTTTATTTTATAGTTTTGCTAGTTTTCCTTTTGGTTTTGAATAAGAGGCAAAATTTTGGTTGCAATGGAAACATCAGGGTTCTGTAGTAACTAAAGTCCTGAGCAAAAGACTGTGCTTAAAAGTTTAGGACGTCTTCTAGTAACCGTATTCCTAACTGGTAGTGCATTCATTTGAAGTCTTAATTAAACCCTATAAATAAATCAGAAGTGAAAAGGGTCTGAGGTACTATTTCGAGGCTCCATCCATTTCACATCTTAAATACCCAAGGGAGGGACAGCAAAAGACCCTCGGAAAGGAAGCAGAGTGAAACAGTAGATCATATATAAATGATCCCATGCCATAAATTAAGAAAAGGATAAAATCTATTAAGATTCAAGACTCCTGAAAGAAACAAGACATATCAAAGCAGAGCTTGAAAAAGCCTACATATCAAAGCATAAAGTACTAGATGGCCATGAGATCCTCTCCGTCCGTGAACTGAAATATGAAGTATACTATTCACACAAAAGGACACTATGGGATAGAGGATCCTGAATGAAAATTCAGTAAGGAAAGGCCTGAGGGAGGACTCATATCAAAAGAACTAAGGTTCAAAAGGCACGAAAGTGCAGTTGGCATGGGAATGAGGAACAAAAGGATGACACTGTTTCCCTCTGTTACAATCCTGTGGTGTCTAAGCTGTAACTACCAAAGGGCAGGTAAAATAAACCTCATTTATTTGGCCTCAAAAGAGTTATTTATACCTAAAACACTGCTGATGTTACCTTCTCCCGAAAGATTGGGCTTCTTCTGAGTAACTTAATGCATAATATGGGCTGGCTTAGGAATGCAAACATCTAGAAGATTTTGATTTTATTCAGATAGTCTTGAGCTGGGGAAAGGTTAATTCAGAGATCTAGAGTTCACCAGGTAGTCACCAATTGTTGCACCTGCAACAACTTCCCAAAATTATGAAAAATTTTGGGAACCCTCCTTTGTTTTGGATTAGCCTGTTTTTCTTCCCTACTTTGACGCAATGATTTCTCAGAATGTTTGTTTTAATGCCTGGATTACTCTACTTGCTGTTTTGGAGAGCCATTGGAAACCATCCGGATTGCTACTATTGAATGTACTTGAATCCTTATTGAAATCGGAAGTTGTTTTGTTTTTGTTTTCCACCGTTGCGGCTGTTTTCAAGTCCCCCTCCCCCCCGATTGAAGAAACTTCCGACTGCCGATCTTTTTATTTACGGCAGGCGCTTTTCTGATTAGGAATCGGACGATCTTTCGATCTTTCATCCCGCCGTTGCGGATGCTTCTGAGCTTTCGCCATCCGATGTGAAATCCTCCCGATGTCCGACGCAGGTAACAAAAGCAGAATCTTTCGCCATCTTCTATCCCGCCGTTGCGGCTGATTCTGAGCTTTCACCTCCCGATTGGAAATCCGTCCGACGGCCGATCGTCCAATTATTTCCCTCCATACGTGCATAACCAGCTTGGTAGACGTTGTGCCCTTCTACCGTTGCGAAGGGAAGACCACTCTCGGCTGCCGATTTGAAAACCCTCCGACGCCCGATTTCTTGTCTCCTCGCACGTGTGAGAGTTTATATATACGGGGACAACGGTTCGGTTTTTATCTTGTTATTTTTCGCTGCCGAGCACTGTCGCGTTGAGCCCTATTGCGCTGAGTTGTCGTTCTCTGGAGAGAAGAAGGCCCCGCTGTCACTGTACCAGCTTCCAGGTGGCAGAGGTAGAATTTTGACCGTCGTCGACTCACTGTATTCACCGGGTTACCAGGTAGGTCTTTTTGATCGTTTTCCCATTACACTTAAACTATTATTGGTTTTCTCCCATGGTTTGGATGTTCTCGGTGATTTCCCTCACCCAGCTAGGTCTTACGCTTATATATTTTATCTTTTGACCATGTGGGGGGCGGCTTAAACTTCTGAACAGTTCTGTCTTGTCGCCCTATTTAGCTTACCACCTCGCGCGCATAGGAGTTGAGGGGTTTCGGCGAAGACGGCCGTTATGCCGTCTGCGCCAAACCTTCCTGCACAGTCATGATAGGCAGAGGATAGACAGGTCTGAGGATGGATTTAAGGGATTTGGTCAACTGTTGTTTCCGTGGCGCGTTACCCGGCCTTTGCACCATATCCGTTTAACCTACGCGTTTCTGCTCGGCCTCGCCGGAGCTTGATGTTGGACTTGTAGTTTGCTGGGGGGGGGGGGCTAGGTTTTTGAGAGGATTTTACAGTTCCCAGTGTTGTTCCTTCATAGCTCAATCCACAGCATGTGTCGATTGCGCCACCCCTCGCAGCCCTTTGTGCTCCGTCACCTAAAACCCTATCTGGTTAAAGGGGAGGTGTCACCGTTACAATGCGTTAATTGAAAGCAGTGCGGGTAGTGTTTTATGGAAGTATCTGGTGCAGAAAGTGAAAGTAATCCCCACAAAATGTTTAGTCAAGTTAATATAACTATTCCACCGTAAGCCGCATGAGTCTTCATTAGTCTTGGGTCTGCTGGGTTTTATGGTTAAAATTTTGACTGGCACGAGCCTTCGCTATGTTTGCTATGCAATAGAATAATAGCTAAATGTCACACCTTGCATATGATATACATGTTTGTTTCAATGTATTGCTATCATGAAAAAAGTGGCATGTTGCAAAATAGCGTAGATTTAGTACTGGTATAAATAAGTATGGTTGATAAGCTTGGTATTATGCAACAGTGGTAGATTGCTCAGGACTGAGTGTGCTTCATATAGATCAGGTCATAGAATATTGCACCCTAGTCTCAAGGCATTATAGAGCTGAACAATGTATGCATTTATTGTACTGAACATTAGCATACTAGACATAGGATAATAGCACATTGCACAGTATTGCATACTAGTTTGATTACTTAGCCCAAAGGGTTTATGTCTTAATTCCATTAACTGGTTACTATCATGATACACTTGAGAAGGAATAAACTGCTACACAATGTCTGAAATTCGAATTGCTCAATGTCACAATGTTATACATGGTAGGAGGAACTTACAATGTCCAAAAGGCAGAAGAAGAAGGCCCCTATGGTTGAATAACAACCGGATGTAGAGGTCGTCATAAATACCGAATACACATATGAAGACACCCAATGTGTCTCTGGTGTCGAGCCCGAATACAAATGGGGTGAGATTTATAGATTAATTTCCCGTAGGGAGATTCCCGACATGGGTCTCGAAGAAGAACCCATTTATGCGAACATAGAAAAATCCGCCATCATGAAGGTGGCTACCAGACCAGAGCTGTTCCCTTGCTCTGAGGTGATTAGATGGATTCTGCCCCACACAAATACAGCCACCATGCTCATAGGAAATGTGGACGGCCAGGGCTATGCTGCATTTAGCCCAGGATATGTGGCGTTGGCCTATCATCTGCCAGAACCTCAAATCTTTCTATCTGATTACTGGCTGGATAACATCAGAATGGACCTGGTGGAAACCCTGAAGAAGATGCTCTTGCATGGAAATCTTTATCGGTACAGAGAAACTGGTGAGTATGATACAACGAGATTGAGGGCTCCTTACAGATTTGTAGCCCTGATGCTTAACAGGATCTTTGGGAGAGCTCATGGCAGACTTTTCAAATTTGAAAGGATACCCATCATGTTTCATGTGGAAACCCAAGGGACAGTCTTCAATTGGGCCATCCTGGTATCAAGCAGTCTTTCTTCTTGCGTGGCCGCTGCCTTGGGAGGAGAATCCAAGAAAAAGTTTGAATTATACATGAGCTCGATATTGGTAGATTGTATACTGTGCAACTAGCCTTTCTCTGGTCTCAAGTGTGTCTGGGACAGGGAAAGGATGCCTGTGTATGTTGCCTATAGACCATTGTGGGCTCAGCAGTACCATAGCCACTACAGGGAGGTCTGCGAGCAGTTCATTATGCCACTCTACACACTCATCTTCCGGAAGGAATGTGACTGTATGTCAGAGGAGGCTATGCAGGTAATAGGAGAGCATGCAGACTATTTCCTGACTAAGAATGGCATGTACATCAGAATGTTTGGTGGCACGAAATGCACCTTACTGCTGCCCAAATATGCAACAGATTATGTTATTCATAAAGAGGCAGTCAGGCAGGTATTCATTGATGGAATAGGGAATTACCTTTTTGAGCAAAAGAAGGCTACACATCCTCCACTGCCATTCAAACTAGGTAGTTACAGATTTTGCAAGGTAAAACAAGCTGCTGGGTTCATAGAAGAATTGGGGAAGTTCCATTTTGGTGAGATGCCTTTCTGAAGGAATGATACTCATGGTAGAATGGCAGAGCACTGTAAATAACATAAAGTACATTTTGAGTACACTCACCACTTTGACAAGGAAGAATCTGTCTTCCTAAGTGCCCCTAACTTGACATCTCTGAGAAGGAGGTTTAAGCCTAAGAACCCCACCAAGGGTGGAAAAGGGGCTGAGCAAGACAGAGCTGAGCAGGCCAGAGATGAAGAAGAGGCCAAGAGGAGACAGGAAGAGGCCCAGAAGCTAGAACAGGAAGCTGCAGAATGGCTGCAAAAAGGGGAAGAAGAAAAAAGAAAAGCTGCCCAAGAAGCAGCTAAAAAAGCACAAGAGGCAGCCAAAGAAACAGAGGAGGCAGCTAGACAGGCGGCTGAAGAAGCAAAGAGAAAGTTAGATGAAGAGCTCCAAAAGCAGGAGGCTGAAAGAATGAAGTTAACACAACAGTCAATTTCTAAAACGCCAGTAGGACAGACCCAGGAGGAGGAAAACCCCGAGGTGCAGACCTTTAAAATACCTGCTGCCATCACCCTTGTGGCTCCTACGCTCCAGCTAGTGCCTTTCATCCAGAAAAAGGGAGAGGAAGTCCCCGAATTTAATACTGTCTATTATGACAGGGCCACCAAAAGAATAAAGAGGAGGACAGAAAATAAAGTTGAAGCGAAAGACCTATCAGGAAGGATGGTAACAGATACAGCGGTCATGCTAGGGACAGACAAGGATCCTAGGCTCATGATAAGAGCCAAGGCTGCACTAATCGATGCTTCTGCAGATATAATAAACAAGGTGATGATTGAACTAGAGTCAGCTAAGAAGACCTCTGCTCAGCTAAAAGACACACTGAGAAAAGAAAGAGATGAGGGTAATAGACTCAAGAGGAAATATGAACACATGCAAAGGGAACTGGAATCCTCAAAAGGTGAAGTCCATGCCCTTCAAGTGGATATGAAAGCCAAGGGAACAACACAGGAGTCCCTAGAAAATGTACAATAGGAAGCCCAAAGTCTAAAGAAGGAGAAGGAGCAGTTACTGTCAAAGGTGATAGAGCTGGAGGAGTAGTAGAAGATCATCTATGAGTCCAATGATTCATACACCAAAGAACTGAAAGAGCAGCTAGCTTCTCTGACTGCTGATCTGGAGGCAGCTAAGGAATAGCAGGTAAATTTGCAGCCATTTAAAGAATATATCCTGGCTCAAAAGGCTCAAATGCTACAACTACAGACTGCTCTGGAAGAAGAGAGGTGCAAAGTCCTTCAGATTGACAGTAGGCTAGAAGAGATCATGGAAACTTCCTCATACTTCGTTGATCGATCTCAGGAGGTTCTTGAGGTTTTAAGTGCCAGAACGGCAAGGCCGAAAGATGATGCCGAGACTCCAGAAGGGCTACCAGCAAAAGACCATCAAGCCCTCAAGAGAGATCACAACCTGGTAGAGTTCGCCATCAATACTGCAGAAGACTTCAAGAAGGCTATAAAAAAGATGTAGGGAGCATGGTCAGAGTATTTGAGAAGGCTCCTGAATACGTACAATCGATGTCAAACAGAGGCTGAGCATAGGCTTGAAGAGCTCCTGGACCATGAGGCCTTTATGGAAATATTACAGAAAAGATATCAAGATGCAGAGGCCAGAACTCAGTAGATTAAAGCCATTGATGACCTAGTAATGAAGAACGAGGTAGGCCACGCAGCCGTTAGCATGCAGTTTCTAGAAGATCAACTTCGGTTGAGCCCAGCAAGGATCGAGGCCATCAAGAACCAAGTTGAAAAGTTCAAAATCAACATTCAGTTCCTGGAACCATGCACATTCGAAGGCATTGCTGCTGAAGCAACAACGTGGAAGAAGTTCTTAGATGGTCAGGCAGGACCCTCCTCATAAAGGACCGGTGGACTTTGTAATAATTTAATAATTTTTGTAAAAGCTTTTTAAAAATGAGGCATTGGGAAAACTAAAGGTTGGGAAGCCCAAAGGTCACTTTGGGCAGCCCAAGCATTTTTCCTTTTTGTATAAAAGTAGGAAGCGTAGAGAGAAATAGGAATTTTTTCCTCGTAAGACTGGTGAGGATGTATTGTAAGAAGAACTATTTCCTTTTGCAATAAAAATTTACGGTTTTCCTGTTGAAAGAAGATCGGTGGGGTTTCAATGTTTTGCCATGGATAGTCAAAAAATGAACTATTTTGTTTTCTAGCATTGTATCCATGAATCGTGAGATCGTTCTAACTTTACGACCTATGTCTTCGTTTATATGATTTCTGATTTATTTTATGAAATAACCACCATGAGTAATGTAAGCTGATCATAAACAATTAGCTATCTGGTTGTTGAAATATATTTCATTGTTCATGCTCGTAAAAGTGAATGTCAGCTATCTATAATTGCTTTTATCATGTATGCACATCCATGTTACTCATATATTAATTACAAGTTGGCTCCTCGGGGATAGATAGGTAGATAGATAGGTAGTTAGCTCATTTCATTGCTGCATGTGTGATTCAGATGCTGGTGAGCCCAAGACGAGAGGTAAGAACCTGCGCATCACTTTGTGAATGCTCCTTGCATACTTCACCACCCTGCATAATTAGGTAGACACTTGCATTCCCCTCTTAAGTCAAAAAATACAAATTCCGGTGCACCGGGCCGCAACCGGTAAACCCCTTTGTTACTTTGACCTACGGTATCCAGACCGCAAACCGGACGGATTCCCTATACCAAATAGTCAACGGGCTAGTTGGGAACATTGATTGGGGAGAATCCTTTACTGTTGTCTCCTGCGAATTTCCAGGCCTCAACACAATGTCATTCACTTCGAAGTCATCATAAGTTTTGAGTCCTTCTATCTTGACAGGTTCCAGAGTCACTCGACCAATAGGTATGACTTTCGATTGATTTTCTCTTCTGAGCTAAACAGGAGACCATATGAGTTCCGAATTCCCCTTACTCTTCCAATTCCATATAGTCATATTGTTAAAATCATAGTCCAAGTTCATAATAATATAGTCCATGTCGTAATCTCCTATTTGGGCAGTCATTATTAGTTCTCGACTAATGTTCAATATTTTCCCGATATGATTAAATCTTTTTCTAATCGCACCTCTTCTTGAGGTTATTATATGAACACTATCAATTTTGTGACAACATCGTTATATTTCACTAGTGCTAAGAAATTTTTAAAGAATTCTTTAGTTTACTAACCTTTTTCTGTCAGTTTCTTTCGAAACAGTTGGTCAAATCTCTTAGGAATTCCCAATATTGGTCCTTCAGGTGGTGTGTAGCAGAAGTCGATGCTTAATTCTTGTCAAAGAATTCTTATCGTGTGTCCAAGAATACTTCCTTTCCTTTTCTTTTTGGAAGTTGAATGGTGTTGTTGATCACACCTGCGATTGTCCAAATGATCTATCTTGATCTGCCCCATTCACAACACCTCCTCTTGTCACAACATTAATATTTGGCTCCCCTTGTTTAACATAGATCTTCTGGATATTCTTGTTGGGTTCAAATTGGAATTCTAGAATGGATTCTGGTTTCCCACATTCTTATCCCACCATCTTGAAATAACCTTAGTGAATTCCTCGATAGTATGATCAAAATATTTGCAGTACATACATGTCGTGGAAAGACTCATGTAGTCCATATCAAAATGTCCAGGATTCCCACAATTATAACATATAATTTGGCCTCTTTTGTGACCAAGTCCTCCTCCTTATCCTCAGACTCTAAAAAATACACCCCCACTGGGTTGAGGGTATTGTTATTGTGAGTACTGGTTCTATGGATATTGGGCCTGAAGATACCAATCCTATGGATATTGAGTCTGATCTCAGTCAACGTGGATCTGTTCGTCGTTCTTCATTAAATAGGTATCAATTGTTTTCTCCTACAACAACTGATATGCTATGTAGTATTTCTCATCATGGCCTACTGACTTGTAGAATTTATAGTATAAAATGGCCAGTGCACTTATGATATTCTGTAAGTGTAAACATTCTTCCGATCGATTCCCTCTAGTTTGACAGATTCTACACAAAGGAATCACTTGTGTATTTATCGGGTTTAGTGCTCCCAATGTGACATAATTCATAAATTTCAAACAATTGACTTTATGATGTCCTTTGATTCCGCATCTGGTACACCTTAATTATTCTCCCACTTCCTTCCCTTTCTTAATATCCTAAAGCTGCAATGTTAGGTTGGCAAGATGTGGCTGGATTTGCATCATTCCTACACTAGTTTCTTTGATTGATGAGGCTTCCAACTTCATGGTGAGCTCAAGGGCCTTGCTATGCAACACAATATTCTGTTGCATCAAAGGAATCTGGATGTGCAATAACAATGCCGCAATTAACCATTCTTTGTGCTGAATATCTGATATTTAAAAGATTACTTTAGCCATCAACATCTTGAATCTATGGTTGAAGTCCCATACAGACTCTGTAGGAAATTGCTTAGTTTATTTTATCTTTGTAATACACTGTGACTCAAATTTTCCTTTTCTGAACTCATTTATTAATCCTACCCATATTTGATATAACGTTTTCTGTGGGATTCCTATTGGAGCCACAGAGAATTTCATGTACCAATCCAACGCATGACCTCTAATGGTTGTGATCATTTGTTCTTTCTTGATGGCTTCATCTTGGACCGATCGCACAGTCCATACGACTTCGCATATAAACCAAAGTTGTTCAAGGCCTTCTAACCCGTTTCAATTAAGGATTGAGAACTTTATATAATTCCCGACCATTATATTGGTTCTTGGTACTGTTTTAATAAAGGATTGGATTTTGGGATACCATTGTTTGCTATTCATACTATTATTGTTACCTTGATTAACAAAACCACTGGGTGATGATTTTCTAGGTATTACCTCCGGGGATGTACGTGGGGTCGTGGGATGTCGTACTTGTAATTTGGATCCGAAACTTATTCTTCCTTTTCTTTTTTAGATATAGGTTGGTATTCCTCTCCCTCATCACAGGAACATTCATCAAAGTTTGACACCAATATGCAGTCCTCTCCTATGGTCATAGTCCAACTTCCTCTTTTAGTCACAGTCCTTATTCTCTTTCTCGATCAAAATCTTCTCCCACTTCTTAGACCACTATTACAAAATGAGGAATTAGCTACTAGGTGACTAAAACTTCTAGTCACCATAGGTTTTTCAAGTGATTTACTACTAAATATGAGCAATTTTGGTTGATCCAACTATAAATGACTAAAATTAACGACTAATTACTCACCAGTTAACAAATATGACTAGATAATAAGTGACAAAATTAAAAATGACTAACATAAACGACTAATTTAGTCACGACATAAAAAATGACTATCTAGAAGAATATGAATTAGTCATTTATGTTAGTCATTTTTAATTGTGTCATGAAAAATTGCAAATTTGACAATGAAGTGTAAATTAAATTTTGTAAACTGTAACACCCTCTATTAGTAATATTGGTGCCATGCACCTCGATCTTTAGAGATTCACCAAACCAATTGTGTGAATTTTCTCTTGACCATCTTTATCCCTGCTACGCCATTGAAGCAAACTCGACTAAGCGCGTTCCAAAGGAAAATTAGGTTCCTACGTACCAAGCAATTTAGTAAAGCTAGCATAACCAGGGTTGGGGTATCAAACTTTTTTGTTCAATACTTGTCATAAAAGCATACATGTATGGGATGGAGGGGCAATGGAATCATGCCTAAGACAATTGAATCCTTTCAACTCAATGCATGTCTGAGTCTCAACACTCTGCCTTTTAAAGTGAACCTGCAAAATACGAAAAGAATTTTATTAATGGCTAGATTTGAGAAAGTTCTAAGTATGAGCTGTAATTAAGGGCTCGAGGCTCTAAAATTTGTTGTGTTTTGTACCAGTCCATGATTCAATGAATCGATAGTCACTGGTATGAATTTAAGTTATTTAATGAAAACAATTAATGTGTATAACCTCTATGTCAAAACCGTTTTCCATGTTGTTGATGCAGGCCACTACCCTCTTTATTGTCTTACCAAAAGGCATGATAATGAGGAAGAAGACCCAAAATTATGGACTTCACCTTCAAAGAATGCCTTGCAATCACATTGGTAAGGACTGATAAGAAGATCACAACAATCCAACGTGTCAAATATCAGTTGATAGTGTTAATTAAAGACTTATATGGTAAATTTAATATAAGACTTACTTATAGTTGTCTCTAACTCTTTGTGTCTTGACACATTTAATATTTTATGGTTGTCTTTGTGCCTTGACCCAATTCATATTATAAGGTGGGGATGTGCATGCATAATAATCCTTAGTTATGACTATGCGATGAGGATTTAAAGAGAAGAGGACGTAAAGACAAGTAATTTTATATGTATTTTGGTAGCACTAAGGACAAATGTTGTGAGAAACCACAAATGTTTGAAAGGATGGAGGGAGATTACATCACGATCATGCCACCCATAAAATTGAAGACTTTTCTTGAGCCAATAATTTTTTTTATAAATTTTATTAATCACAATTGTTTCTCCATATCATGTGCCCAATGACACCTATCTATAACAATGCATAAATCAGCTTCTGCATAGTTTGTGATCCTAGCTACATGCCATTATTTGTATTTTCATGACATCAAGTATTCTTTATATTTTTCGTGAGTCCATGATATTCATGCAATAAATGAAGTCTTGTCAAGGAGGACTTATCAAACCAGCCTTTTGAATTTCATTTTGACGAAAAAAGAGTGGACATTGGTAGCGAGGTTCACATAGGTAGTAGGAACAAAGTTTTGAGCTTGTTTTGGGCCTAGTAGTAGACTAGTAGTTGTTCTTTTTGTTATAGTTGTAGTTGTTGACAAATTGTCACACTTTAGATTGCAGCCCCAAGTGACTTGAGAGTCAGAGTCACATCTCGATGGCTAGTGCCTCTAGCCATCAATGATTACTGGTCATCTTGCACAACTAAGCAGTGAGTAAATGCCATGAGTAAGTAAGTGATTATAATTTATCATATTTCTAATATTTTGAATGATGAGTTGAACTTTATAGCATACGAATTTCAACATCTTGAGAAATTTATGTATGGGTAATTTCAAATGTTGCCCTTCTTTTGAAATGTCAATATAAATTATGCCTTTCTTAATTGGAAGGGTAAAATTCATATTTTAAATATTTTTTGAAGGAAAATTTTAACTTCACACTTCTGGGAAGGGAGAGAACCCTTTGGAAGGGATGATAAGGGTTCAATTTTGAACACTGGGTCTAAATAGTCTTTTTTTTTCACATGGAAGTGCGGAGCATTGAAATTATTTGTGTTTCAAGGCCCACCGATATTACAAGTAGTGTCAAGAATACATACTGATTACAAACATTGCCTAGAGAATACATGATGAGCAGAGATTCAAGCTGTGCGGGAGTTGAACTGAGGTCTAGCCGGAGTCAAACGTTTGGATTGACCATTAGACTATCCCCTAGGGGACTAAATAGTCTATACCTAATCTCTAACCTCTGGTCAAAGCATATAATCAATTTACTATTGGCCCTCAATCTCCTCTCCAAAATAACATGTCTAGACATTCAAATTGAACCTCTATTCCATAGGACTAGGATCCAAGATCATGACTGCAACAATAATTTAAAATTTTAAAATATTTTCTTGAAAACTCAGTAATATAATATGAACCATTCCATTTTCAATTTAATAAAATGATAAAGAACTTTATAAATCTCATTGTTTAGGACACCAAAAATATTAGCAATAGGCTTCGGAATAAAATATTTTATTTGGCATGACGGGAGTCAAACACACAGAGGGAAGAGGAAACGTTTAGTGAACAAGGCAAAGTAAGAGATGCAAATGGCGATGAAGGGTGGATGCGATTTAATCAATCGATGTGTGTGTGTGGTGATGGGATTGAATGCGGGTTTGTTGATTTGTCAATCGATTGAATTTACAAACCGATCAATCCATTTGGAATCTGGATTTGTAATTGGAATTTGGGATTCTGAGTTGAGCATACAGTTTTGGTAACCTTTGTTTCCAAGAAAGCAGGTGAACAGACTCGGGGGTTTGAATTTGGGAAGAAATAGAGGAAGAAGAAGAAGAAGTTTATTGGGTGTCAGTTATTTTATGGGTGAGGAGAAGTTGGCAGCTCCTTCGGCTGTTGCTGCTACGATGTGCGCACGTAGGAGTGGAGATAGGGAAATGTTGATTCCCAAAAGAGGCGACGTTGAAGATCTTGCCAAGAGTTCCCCCAATTCTCCCAATGCTTACCAGTCCAGTCATAAGGTTGTTCACTTTCCACTCCTTTACCCACATATGATTTTTTCTTTTGTTTTGTACATTCAATTTTTCGATTTTGAAATAGTAAGACTCAGGGAAAGGCTCCTTATTAGGAACCCATTTTGAAAACTATGGCTTGGAAGGCACACACAGACTACATTAGAATTTTCAAACACCATAGAAAACCTACATGCGATTCCATGAATTTGGGTACTACCCCTTAAAAAGGATCGCAGAGGGGACTAACGGTGAAAAGCTCAATAGTTGACTCCACTACCCCCTTTAAAAGGAGGGGAGGAGACTGAATGGTGAAAAATCAAACAATTCACTTCTTCAAAATGGAGGGGAGGGGAGTGAATTGTGAAATGCCCAAAGACACTGGAAAGAAGATAGGGTTTACCCACAGAAGCATTAGTATATTATTAAGTTATCAGATTTCCTGAATTGTTTTCCAGGGTTTGCCCTTCTACTAAGTTCTCTTCCACCTTAAAAAGGACATGAAAGGGAGGGGATTAAACAGTGAAAATTCCACATTGGCATGCCCTAGATAGAGGAAATATTTACCTATACAAGTATCAGTTCATTAAGTTATTGGATTGCTTGAATTGTTGTCCAGGTTTTGCTCTTCTAACAGGGGATTTGACAACTTGTCGCTTGTTTGTGGACGTTGTAAAATCATGGATCTCTTGAAGTCATATCCTACTTCTTCCCTACCTCCACATCATGTATGTTTTGCATTGTAGTAACTGTATCTCCCTAAAAGATATGAAATCCTCTCAACTTGACGACTGGTAATTGGAGTTTGTTACTTGGACTGACTTTTGTTGACTCCATGGAACAGTAAAATCATGTTAATTTCCACATTTTCATGAAATATAAAAGAAATGCAAAGCACAGACACAGACAATGCCATATCTAGAATCTAGATAGAATGCTTTTGTATCTTCATTTGCTTAGTCCAGAATAGAGTATTCTATGAACATATTTGTTGGTTGAGTTTTTCGTAGAACTAAATTAGGATTTATGATGTATCTCTTGAAAGGTATTGTCAATTTTCACTTTCAGGTCTTGCCATATATTGCAGAGGGCCCCGAAAGAAACTTATAAAAAATATCCAAATTATCTGTAAATTTAAAAAAAAACCAAAACATCCATTTTTTAGTAAAATTTAAAGCAACAACAACATAAAAAAATTTCATTTCCACAATGGGAGATGGTGTGTAACCTATTTGCTTTCAATCCCCTTCTCTTAAGAAAAAGTTGGAAATTTCAAGCTTATAAGCAAATTATTGTGCCCTTCGTGATATTTTCTCTTGGCTCGTGATAGTTTGGAATTTTTTTGTCCAATTAAGGTCATCCCTACAAGGTATTTATCCTCTACCATGTCACCGAATCAATATTTCACATCTTTATGTTAATAGTGAATCTAATACCAGTTTACCTTTTTTCATCTTCAAGACACTTCCATACAAAGGATTCCATAGGTATAGAATTCTGGAATGGTTGGATGTTTCATACATATTCTGTAAAATGGTCCGGATCTTGTATTGTATTATCATTTTGGACTTGAGGTACAATGTGGTCTGCTACAAAGATTTTGAGAATGTATATGGCTTCTTCATATTATGCTATGCACTTCTTCTCCTCATCATCTGCAGGCTCATTGTCTTTGCTTTCAAGTTTCAACAACTTTGCTTCATCAAAAGATTCCATATTATATATTTCCAGATGGTGTAATTTTTACCATCAAGATTCTTCTTGGTAAGAATCTTCTTTAGTGTTAATATCGTAGTTGAGGAGTAATAATAGGACTCAAAATATTTTGGATGCATTAGGCATGAAGGATCAAACAACAAAAATTATGGAATCCCATAAATGCTCTTCTTCAACCATGAAATGAAATAGGGCATCATGACCAACTAGCTATGATCTGCAATTAGCAAATTCAAACTTTACAATGATCCACTCATGAAAAAATTATTAACTTGCTTTGCATAAAATCATTTAATCTTATTACTTTCACTCCATCTGTAGCATATTTTTGGTTTTAGATATCCTTCCCCGAAACTTTGTTTTTTTCTAGATATATTCAAACACATCTGTATACAATGCATCCGAGTTATGTGTTGTCAGGGATACCTATACTCAAGAAATCCCTAGTTTTCTTTCAGTGTCCCCAGTTCCTGTCCATGAGAGATATCATTGTGGGTTTGAGATGCAACACTAATTTAATTCGCCAAATACAATTTGATTTTCTAGTTGGCATGCCTTCCTTTGAAATATTTTAGAAGAAAAACTTATTTTCCACTAACAAAAAACTGGTGAACTTGTCCCTAAAATATATGTTTGACTGCAAGATAACCGAAATGAAACACTGAGGGTATTATCATATATGTTTTGAAGTCTAAAATTTTAAGCCATAAATTAAGTATATGTTAGATTAGTGTCCTTCTTGAATTATGGTGCTCTCCCTACGATGAAATGTTTGGGCTTGCCTCTATGCCCCTCTTGATATTTTGAATTGGTTTCTCCAAGGTAATAATTTAGTATTTATTTTGTCCATCTCTCTAGTATCCTTGTAGACATTTATTTTGGCTCAGGTATGTCTCTGGAATCATGGGAAGGTGTCAATGCATCATTCTTATTTAGATGTAGAATCAGTCGCCTCTATCAAAAACATATATTCTCCACACTTCATCCACTGCTCTATCCTTAACCTATGTAATGAAGTATGATGAATTAAGAACTCTTCTTTGCATTTTTTTCGATATCTTCCACAGATTTTTTCCCCTCTTGTGTAGCTTCTCCCTACCTTGGCAATTCGCTTTTCCAAAACTCTCGAGTCTCTTCCTATTTTTGGTCACCAAAATTGCAATGTTCTGCAATTTGTGTTTTAAAGTTACTAAGATATACAGCAAAAAAAATAACACACTCACTCAGTGGAAAGATTTGTATATATTACTTATCTACAAACAATTGATCACCCATTTGAAGATGGAATCAATTCAAATTTATGATTGGAAAAAGGTTTTACCCTCATGAATATCACAAATAACTTAAAAAATATGTGGTTGCATATTCAAGAAACATCTAGTCAAATAGATCAATAATATATTTAACAAGTTGTTGACTATGCTTGAGGGTAAATATTCTATTGAAATAATTAGGGATTGAATTCATTGGAACAAAGAGAGTTACAACAATCTAAATCTAAACCTCTAAGGTTCCACAATGAAAGATCCATCTAGTGTCATTACTGATCCATCTATTGCTAGTGGACTTGCATGAGTTACAAATAACCCTGCTATGGCAATCTAGCAAGCTAAAGAAAGAAAACATCCACACTATCTAGTATCTACCCTATGCTATATATTCCATTGGTATTCTCACCCATAATATAAGTATATATGTAATAAATTTTGATTTTAATAACATTAAATGACTGTTATCATCAAATGATTTTGATAACATCAAAGCCAAATATTCAAAAATTATCGCCACCCTCACTGTGATTGTGAATTGTATTAAAGAATTGGACCATTGTATAAACTTGCTAACAAGGGTCTCTATTGTGCGTGTCTTCATTCCACACCCACCAAATGTGAACCCCACTAAATATCTGAGTGACTCATGATGAAGCTATAAATAGAAAGCTTCTTGTATCTACAAAAAAGGGTTGTACATATTATAGGAGTGACAACTAATATGTGTATGATATGATGTATTTGATTGTAGTACATAGGCCTATTATGACCATCCTACCTTTGGCTGGCCTTCTATTGTATATTCGTTGTATAATTTAATATATAGTTTTTCCTGATGTTTTAAAGAGTTAAGAATCCTATTTAAATCTTGCATAGGACATGGGTGAGTAAATTCTTTAAATAATGATCACAGTTACATATTGCATTAGAAAATGTTCAATACTATTCAAAACAATCCACATAGATCATTTTATATTCTTTGCAAACAAAAGAAGGTAACAGGAAAGTAGATTCAACAAATAACATTTCTACTCACCGAGGAATCTCTTCTCCACTTTGGTTTGGTACCTGCAAGAATATGGCCATTAAAATTTTAGTAATTGTCACCAAGTAAGAAACACAATATATCATATGAGTGCACAAGTATAAAGTTTTAAACATGTCGATTATAGGGTTTCTATAATCATGCGTAGAGTTAACAATCAAATAGCATAATATATCTAAAGAAAAGGGTGAATACTAATTGGGAAATGCAAAATGAAGAGGGTATCACAATCAGGAAGTTCCCTGAGATAGCACACTTAGGAGTTGAGAATTTGTAATCAATTACAAAAAGCTAGAGAAGGAAAATATGGAGGAAATTTGTAATCTAACTACATATTTCCCAGTTTTGTAGTAGAGTAGTATACTCAAATGTTAATGGAGAATTTTCAGTGCTCAATGATGAGCTAAAGGATATGGAACAACGATATTTTGATGCATTAACACCGATATATGGAACATCGATATTATGATATATTGTAAAAGGCGAGCTAAATTCCTTTTATTGAAATTAAATATAATATACTTATTATATCATATATTCTACGTGCACTTAATATGAACTCAGAGGGATGGATCTGGTGGTTTCTCTCATTGGGCATAGCAACATTTGTTGTAACAACAGCTGTGTTGACAATAATACATTCTAAGAAGCATTCACACCATCAGGTCTCTCCTGTTCCAGGACCTCCCGAAGCCATTTCTTAGAAATATGCCCAAGCCTTGAAGGTTGCATTGACCTTCTTTCCTATTTAGAAGGGTATGTTTGTATGTATATAATTATCTTATGAAACTTGGGCTATGGTAGGAAGGACTCATGATTGGGATTTTTCTAAACGGAAATTATCGATGAAGATGTGTAAGGATGATATACCATTTTTTTAAAGCATATGTAATTCCGCTTTAGGTATGGACGAAAGATTCAAATAGGGATCCAGCCTCTAAGTAGCAACAAGGAGATTTTAGTTTTAACATTGAGGATTCATGCACATTGTTTCCTATAAGGTGTTCACTTAATTTTTCATGAGGGTTTATGGGTTGGTTTCTGAGTTTTCTGGGAAAGTCTAAAGTATGATGTTGTCTTTTTCTTAGTTTTAAAATGAATTCTGGGAAATCCATGCCACCTGTGGACAATGAAAGGAAATGAACAGCCCATGTACCTCATATCTGGGCAGTTTTTGGGCCCTATTCATATTCAATTCAATGATCATATACAATGGAACCTTTAATTAAGAAAATATTTTTGTGAGACTACTACTTTGAATTGAAGTCTTCAGGGAAGAACTTTGCTATCAATATTGTTTCCTATGACTGATTATGCCAATTCTCTCCTTTCTCAGTTGTTTCTTGAAAATCCCGCATACACCAAATTCAATTGCTAGTCTCTTGTTTGTTTGATGTTTTTTAGTCCTCTATATCATGCTATCAGAAATCATATAAATTATCTTTCTTACAGCAAAATGTTTTTATTTATTTATAAGATTCTCAAATGTCCAAAGACTAACATTTGAAATATGAAAATGCAGCTTCCTTGCCTGTGGGCACATGTTTGGCATCTCCTGTATTAGAGAGTGGCTTCAATGACACAAGAACAATATTGGAAAGGTAAGAATATGCAAGATCACAAATTGTTGTTTTCCATGGTGTCATGTTAAATGAACTGGTAAGACTATAAAGTTAATGAAAACGATTAAATATATATTTATATTTTTTGTTGAAACAAATCTTCGAGATTATAATTTTGTATTTATGTAAATAATGTGTACGATCCACAATGCAGTAACAAGGCTAAGCTGGGTGACATAAATATTCTTTATGTGCCAGTTATAGCTGTAACTGGTCAACATTAGTGAGAGATCAATTGTCTTTGTTGCAATAACCACAATTTTTGTCATCCTTAGAACTTCATTCTGCATATTTGAATGAGTAGGTGATGGATTTACCATCGATGAAGAATTATAAGACAATTGAAAACTAATATTATTAGTCCTTAATCAAGTACCCACTAGATCAGTTTGACCAACTTCCATGATTGGATAGGACTAGTCCATGATTGCAAAATTCAGCCAAAGAGATTTTTTTGAAGGTATTAAAAGGCCACTTTTTCTCTTCTCCAATCAAAAGTGTCAGTTTGTTCACAAATTTGTTAGTAGCATAGTGTTAGAAATTTAAAATGGCCAAAGTAGAACTGTATAGCTAGGTAATAAAAAAAGTAGATAGTATTCTAGGAGTGAGCACCAAATATTCAATTCTCACAAGGCTTTTAAAACATAGATTAAATTTTCAAAGTAAACTAGAGAGCTCCTACTAGTATATATCTAATAAAAGTACCTAATACAAAAAGGATTTTACATATCATGCTTTCGTGAAATATATGCTAGCTAAAGACTCTTTTAGGTTCTGCGTGGACAGCCTGTATCCTTGGGTTATCAAGCTCGATATCTTCAAACTGTTGTGAAATAGTTTCATTTTATTTGGTATAAATATGTTGTAGTGGAACCCAAAGTCTGCCTATGATTTGATGATGTAGTATAAGTGCATTTGATGAGATTTTTCAGTCCTGGATTTAAAGTTCAAGCACTCAGACTCCAAGGCTTGTATTTTCCTCCTTTGCTGGATGACTATATCCATGATTTCCATGTTCTACGAGATGATGACATGCTCATTTCTTTGTATAGTATTTTTCAGAGAAAGCATGGGAATCATGTTTTCATTGACGTAGTCCGATCTCTGAAGGATTTTCTTGATATCAAGGATTTCCTGCTGAGTTCCCATGAAAACCTAGGAAACCCATGGCTTGGAATGCCCAAGAAGGCTCAATTCGAAATAGGGGAGAAACCAATCTCCATTCTGTCTGGTGAGATATGCAGTAGCAGAGTCACCATATTTTCACCATAGAATCTCCTTTAATCCACTGTTGTCTAGGGTTCTGAGCACATGACCACAATTGTAGATATACCACAATTGCTTGAGGTGGGTCAACTGAAGGCCAGAATTACCATTGAAATACCACCATCCAACTATAATAACTGGAGTATGACTATATGTAAAGTAACATATAACAAAAATGCGAACCCTCAGTGTACAACCTTGGTATCAGAAAATTGCCTTCTAGTGATGTCAAACTCACTCCAAAGATAGTTCAAAGGCTCAAATGCAGGACACAGCCACAAAGTAATGATACCAAGGGTAGAACTTACACCAGACAAAGAGTGGCTAGTACTAAGCCCCAAACCAAGGAGATAATACCACCATCCAAAAAAATAGCATAGAACACTAAAACACACAAAATGTGCAACCTTGAACATAAAGATATGCCTCCTGACGATGACAGGTTCAAACCAACTTCTAAGATGACAGTCCTAGGACTCAAATGGAATACACAGCAACATAATATGCCAATAATTTTGAGGACTGTTCCCCAACAGACCTCCAGTTTATAACGTCTCTTGAATTCTCAAAATTCTACCATTCCCATTTGAAATTCAACTGAAGACTTCACCGATGAGAACCTAACTCTGCAAAACTAGTGTTGGCATTCTCCAGTCGAGGTCAGAACACGATTCTCATTTTCACACCTTTGATAACAAATATGGGAAGAGAGAATTCAAAATTGAATATTAGAGTTGGGAATGGCATGTGTGGTGCCATCGCATACTCATCTAGAGTACAAATGCATTATTAACTTCAGGTATTAGTCTTATAGAGGAAATCCTTCTTGATGTTGGAGTAGTCTGAAAACAGAAGTTTGACTTATAAACAAGTCGCTTTCAAGGGCAGATCCTGTTTTGAGATTGGTCACCTAGCCACTTCTTGTCATAAGCGGGTTTTTGAGGCTGCCCTTCAGATAATCTGATCAATAATAAGAAGAAATGTAATCTCGCCTAGCGGAAACACCCGGTATTACATCATCATATAATTGGCTCAAAGACCTTAGATAAAGAGAATGGAACGGTGTAGGAATCTTCCCCAACAAAGGATAATCCAATTCAGACATAAGGAGGTTCAACCTATGCAAGTTAAAGATAATGCAGTTAACTCAAAGGATGATAAAAGTCTCAATGGCAAGTTAAAGAAAGTAACTAAAGGGCAGCACTGATAAAGAAAGAATCCTGATGCTTCACTTTAGAAGATTTTACCATGTGGCTTCCATCATATTCTTTTGGTACAATGGTCCCAACCTCTTCATTAAAAAGAAATTCAGTGGGCAGAAACAAAAGGATAAATTTTGTGTCAATCTTCTGGATTTTCACTGTGTAATGGCTTAGAAACGATAACTTTTAGCAGTGAGATGACTTTGGGACAACAAAAGAGTCGATATTAGGTAAGTCATATTAAGTCTGTCGATAGGAACACTTGGTATTGCCTTGCTGTAAGTTTTCTTTACCCATCAAGGTTGTCTAGGCCATTGTTTTCATATGTTAGGTGGAAACCTTTTGTAAGCATTTAACACAATTTCTGCACACTATACACTATAGCTGGGATACCTGTAATCCCTTAAAAGAAATTTAGGATTCCTACTATACAGGATGGTAACTTTTTTCAGTGGTTAATATGATTTGTTTCTGTTTAAAAAAGGCTAAATCCTAAAGCATCATCCTTTTTCTCTTCTTTTTTTTGTTTGCTCGAAACTCCCTCACTTGATGGGAGAGGATTTTTGTCTTGAGAAACCATGACCTAGGGGCATATATTCCTACCAAAATCACCCAGGGATCACACCCAGCCTGGATCACACCAGCCGTCAACTTGGATAGATTTTGGGGTGTCTCCTCCTAACTGGTTCACCCCTAAGGGGAATTGAACCTGGGTCACGTTTCTAACAAGACCCACACCTTAACCGAATGAGCTAGGAGGGAATTGATATTCATCCTTCTGCTTGTCTCTATGATTTAGTGCATGCATTTTTCTTTGCCTTTTACTTTTCACTGAGCAAGTTAAATTAGTTGGGGCCATCTGTCGTTAAATCTGTCTTTGGTTGGTGCATTATTTTGTTAACATATGCTTGATATCTTTGATGGTAACGTACCAAGTTATTTTTTGTTTTTCAAATGCGTTTGTTTGGCCATCCTCGAGTGACACGCTTATACATATTGGAGCATTTTTACTTGATTGTGTCATGCTAATTTATCTCAGTGGATTTGGGAGCAGTTTTCTGCATACATAACCTGGTTCTATAGTGTAAATAATTTTGGTTAATTGAGTCTTAACTTAGTTTACCTATGGGAGTTTCAGGAGATGATTTGGAACTATCCTATTTGCTGCACCTTATGTGCTAATTTATTTTACAGTCCTATTGACTACTCTGGTCATCTATTGACATTGATAAATATTCAATTTCAATTTCCCTTCCTTTCAAAACCTCATCAAAATGAACCTTTCAAACGTGTTTGTTTGGCCATCCTGGAGTGACATGATTATACATATTGGAGAGTTTTTACTTGATTGTGTCATGCTAATTTATGTCAGTGAATTTCAAAGCAGTTGGAATTTTCTGCATACATAACCTGGTTTTACAGTGTAAATAATTCTGGTTAATTGAGCCTTATCTTAGTTTACATATGGGAGTTTCAGTAGTTGATTTGGTACTCTCCTAGTTGTTGCACCTTATGTGCTAATTTATTTTACAGTCCTGTTGACTACTTTGGTCATCTATTGACATTAGTAAATATTCATTTTCAATTTTCATTCCTTTCAAAAGCTCATCTAAATGGAGAACCTTTAACCAATTTTGAATGTAAGTAGTCCAAATGCGAAATTTGCATAATTTAGATAACTACTAAGCTTAACAAAGTGTAACTCCAGAAACTCTTACATAATCTTATTTGTTGGGGCAGTGAATGAGAAAAACAAATCTAATAATAATGTATTTCAATTTGTTCAAGCAAGTATTTAGGTCAGTTGTTTCCAGTGATTTTTTTAATCAGTTCATACATTTTTTTCCTTTATGTAGACATTGCAGTTGGTATAAAGATGTGAAGGTTTCTTAAGAGACAATTATAGAAAATGTTGTGAATGCTTTTATTGCTTTGTCAATCAGAATCCATTCACATTTTTTATTTTGGCAGCCTTGTTGTGGATCCATTCACACTATGCTTTGTATCATTATTCAAGGTTGAAGCCTTTGTATCAGTATTTGCTAATTATTAGTGGCCTGTGCAAATTTTGGTGCATGTATTTTGTGCTTTGTATGTGTGTATATTCTTACAAGGATCAGATTTATTTGTAGGAGCTACATGATCACAGAAAGAGACAAGTTTGCATAGAAACTGGCAAAGATAATAGCAACTATCTGCTGGATTATTTAAGGTCCTTGGAACCAGATATGGTAAGATTCTGGCTAGGGAAGTAGTACCAAGTATGTGCATTGGATTTTGTGTCTTTTTAATGAGGACTCATTCTGATTTCATATTGATACATTGGAATTTGTTTGTGATGATCTTCATACCATTAGGTGACTCAATTATCACATCCTTCATCAATAGAGGTTGAAGTAGTCAGTTAGCAACTTGTGCAGAATGTATGAAGATATTTTTCCCAGATGATATATCTTTGAACATAAAATTTGGAGAGATGGATAACATCAAAAAGGATGGAAATTTTGGTGAGATGGAGACTAGTTGGTCCCCTTTTCAAGGAGCAGTACCTGCCTCTCATGACTGCCTTGAAAGAGTGATTTTTTGGTGTGTATTCTCTACTGACAAATGTAGATACACCAAATTTAGTTGCTAGTCTCCTATTTGTTTGATGTTTCTTTAGTCCTCTATATCATGGGATCAAAAATCAGATAAATTATCTTTCTTACAACAAAATGTTTTTATTTATTTATACAATTGTCAAATGTCTAAAGACTAACATTTGAAATATGAAAATGCAGCTCCCTTTCCTGTGGACACATGTTTGGCATCTCCTGTATTAGAGAGTGGCTTGAATGATACAAGAACAATATTGGAAAGGTAAGAATATGCAAGCTCACAAATTGTTGTTTTCCATGGTGTCATGTTAAATGAACTAGTAAGACTATAAAGTTCATGAAAAAGATTAAATATATATTTATCGTTTTTGTTGAAACAAATCTTCGAGATGATAATTTTGTATTTATGTAAATAATGTGTAGTGTCCACAATGCAATAACAAGGCTAAGTTGGGTGACATCAGAATTATTTATGTGCTAGTTATAGCTGTAACTGGTCAACAATAGTGACAGATCAGTTGTCTTTGTTGCAATACCCACAGTTTCCGTCATCCTTAGAGCTTCATTCTTCATATTTGAATGAGTAGGTGATGGATTTACCATCGATGAAGAATTATAAAACAATTGCAAACTGATATTATTAGTCATTAATCAAGTACCCACTAGATCAATTTGACCAACTGCCATGATTGGATAGGACTAATCCATGATTGGAAAATTCAGCCAAAGAGAATTTTTTGAAGGTATTAAAAGGCCACTTTTTCTCCATTTTCTCCAATTAGAAGTGACATTTTGTTCAGAAAGTTGTTAGTAGCATAGTGTTAGAAATTTAAAATGGCTAAAGCATAACTGTACAGCTAGGTAATAAAAAAAGTAGATAGTATTCTAGGAGTGAGCACCAAATCTTCAATTCTCACAAGGCTTTTAAAACAGAGATTAAATTTTCAAAGTCACACTAGAGAGTTCCTACTAGTATATATCTAATAGAAGTACCTAATACAAAAAGAATTTTACATATCATGCTTTAGTGAAAAATATCCTAGCTATAGGCTCTTCTAAGTTCTTGCTATATGCTTTAGTGAAAAATATCCTTGGGTTCTCAAGCTCGATATCTTCAAACTATTGTGAAACAGTTTCATCTTCTTTGGTATAAATATGTTGTAGTGGAACCCCAAGTCTGCCTATGATTTGATGATGTAGTCTAAGTGCATTTGATGCGATTTTTTAGTCCTGGATTTAAGGTTCAAGCACTCAGACTCCAACGCTTGTATTTTCCTCCTTTGTTGCATGACTATATCCAGGATTTCTAGGTTCTACGAGATGATGACATGCTCCTTGCTTTGTATAGTATTTTTCAGAGAAAGCATGGTAAAACTGTTTTCATTGATGTAGTATTGTCTCTGAAGGATTTTCCTGATATCAAGGATTTCCTGCTGAGTTCCCATGAAAACCTGGGAAACCCATGGGTTGGAATGCCCAAGAAGACTCAATTCAAAATAGGGGAGAACCCAATATCCATTATGTCTAGTGAGATATGCAGTAGCAGAGTCACCAGATTTTCGCCATAGAATGTCCTTTAATCCACTGTTATCTAGGGTTCTAACCACAGGACCACAATTGCAGATATACCACAATTGCTTGAGGTGGGTCAATTGAAGGCCAGAATTAACATTGAAATACCACCATCCAACTATAATAACTGGAGTATGGCTTTATGTAAAGTAACATATAACAAAAATGAGGACCCTCGGTGTACAACCTTGGTATCAGAAAATTACCTCTTGGTGATGTCAAACTCACTCCAAAGATAGTTCAAAGGCTCAAATGTAGGACACAGCCACAAAGTAATGATAACAAGGGTAGAATTTACACCAGACAAAGAGTGGCTAGTACTAAGCCCCGAACCAAGGAGATAATACCACCATCCAAAAAAATAGCATAGAACACTAAAACACACAAAATGTGCAACCTTGAACATAGAGATATGCCTCCTAATGATGACAGGTTCAAACCAACTTCTAAGATGACAGTCCCAGGACTCAAATGGAATACACAACAACATAATACACCCATAATTTTGAGGACTGTTCCCCAACAGACCTCCAATTTATAACGTCTCTTGAATTCTCAAAAATCTGCCATTCCCATTTGAAATTCAACTGAAGACTTCACCGATGAGAACCTAACTCTGCAAAACCAGTGTTGGCATGCTCCAGTCGAGGTCAGAACACAATTCTCATTTTCACACCTTTGATAACAAATATGGGCAGATATAATTCAAAACTGAATATTAGAGTTGGGAATGGCATGTGTGGTGCCATCACACACTCATCTGGAGTATAAATGCGCTATTAACTTCATGTCCTAATCTTATAGAGGAAATCCTTCTTGATATTGGAGTAGTCTGAAAACAGAAGTTTGACTTATGAACAAGTCGCTTTCAAGGGCAGATCCTATTTTGAGATTGGTCACCTAGCCACTTCTTGTCATAAGCGAGTTTTTGAGGCTTCCCTTCAAATAAACTGATCAATAATAAGAAGAAATGTAATCCCATCTAGTGGAAACACCCGTTATTACATCATCATATAACTAGCTCAAAGCCCTTAGATAAAGAGAATGGAATGGTGTAGGAATCTTCCCCAACAAAGGATAATCCAATTCATACTTAAGGAGGTTCAGCCTCTGCAATTTAAAGATAATGCAGTTAACTCAAAGGATGATAAAAGTCTCAATGGCAAGTTAAAGAAAGTAACTAAAGGGAAGCACTAATAAAGAAAGAATCCTAGTGCTTCACTTTAGAAGATTTTACCGTGTGGCTTCCATCATCTTCTTTTGGTACAATGGTCCCAACCTCTTCATTAAAAAGAAATTCAGTGGGAAGAAACAAAAGGATAACTTTTGTGTCAATCTTCTGGATTTTCACTTTGTAATGCCTTAGAAACGATAACTTTCAGCAGTGAGATGACTCTAGGACAACAAAAGAGTTGAGATCAGGTAAGTCATATTAAGTCTGTCGGTAGGAACACTTGGTATTGCCTCGTTGTAAGTTTTCTTTACCCATCAAGGTTGTCTGGGCCATTGTTTTCGTATGTCAGGTGGAAACCTTTTGTAATCATTTAACACAATTTCTGCACACTATACACTATAGCTGGGATACCTGTAATCCCTTAAAAGAAATTTAGGATTCCTATTATACAGGATGGTAACTTTTTTCAGTGGTTAATATGATTTGTTTCTATTTAAAAAAGGCTAAATCCTAAAGCATCATCCTTTTTCTCTTTTTTTTTTGTTTGCTCGAAACTCCCTCACTTCACGGGAGAGGATTTTTGTCTTGAGAAACCATGACCCAAGGGCATATATTCTTTCCAAAATCACCCAGGGATCACACCTAGCTTGGACCACACCAGCCATCAACTTGGCTGGATTTTGGGGTTTCTCCTCCCAACTAGTTCACCCCTAAGGGGAATTGAACCTGGGTCGCATTGCTAACAAGACCCACACCTTAACTGAATGAGCTAGGCGAGAATTGATATTCATCCTTCTGCTTGTCTCTATGATTTAGTGCATACATTTTTCTTTGCCTTTTACTTTTCACTGAGCAAGTTAAATTAGTTGGGGCCATTTGTCGTTAAATCTGTCTTTGGTTCATGCATTATTTTGTTAACATTAGCTTGATATCTTTGATGGTAACGTACTATGTTATTATTATTTTTTTAAATGCGTTTGTTTGGCCATCCTCGAGTGACATGCTTATACATATTGGAGTGTTTTTACTTGATTGTGCCATGCTAATTTATCTCAGTGGATTTGGGAGCAGTTTTCTGCATACATAACATGGTTCTATAGTATAAATAATTTTGGTTAATTGAGTGTTAACTTAGTTTACCTATGGGAGTTTCAGGAGATGATTTGGCACTATCCTATAATTTTCTGCACCTTATGTGCTAATTTATTTTACAGTCCTATTGACTACTCTGGTCATCTATTGACATTGATAAATATTCAATTTCAATTTCCATTCCTTTCAAAACCTCATCTAAATGAACCTTTAACCAAGCCTGAATGTAAGCAGTCCAAAAGAGAATTTGGCATAATTTAGATAACTACTAAGCTTAACAAAGTGTAGCTTTGATGGTAACATACTAAGTTATTAGTTGATTTTCAAACGTGTTTGTTTGGCCATCTTGGAGTGACATGCTTATACATATTGGAGAGTTTTTACTTGATTGTGTCATGCTAATTTATGTCAGTGAATTTTGGAGCAGTTGGAATTTTCTACATACATAACCTAGTTTTATAGTGTAAATAATTTTGGTTCATTGAGCCTTATCTTAGTTTACATATGGGAGTTTCAGGAGTTGATTTGGCACTCTCCTAGTTGTTGCACGTTATGTGCTAATTTATTTTACTGGCCTGTTGACTACTCTGGTCATCTATTGACATTGATAAATATTCAATTTCAATTTTCATTTCTTTCAAAAGCTCATCTAAATGGAGAACCTTTAACCAAGTCTGAATGTAAGCAGTCCAAATGAGAATTTTGCATAATTTAGATAACTACTAAGCTTAACAAAGTGTAACTCCAGAAACTCTTACATAATGTTATTTGTTGGGGTAGTGAATGAGAAAAACAGATCTAATAATAATGTATTTCAATTTGTTCAAGCAAGTATTTAGGTCAGTTGTTTCCAGTGATTTTTTTTTATCGGTTCATATAGTTTTTTCCTTTATGTAGACATTGCAGTTGGTATAAAGATGTGAAGGTTTCTTAAGAGACATTTATAGAAAATGTTGTGAATGCTTTTATTGCTTTGTCAATCAGAATCCATTCACATTTTGTTATTTTGGTAGCCTTGTTGTGGATCCACTCACACTATGCTCTGTATCATTATTCAAGGTTGAAGCCTTTGTATCAGTATTTGCTAATTATTAGTGGCCTATGCAAAGTTTGGTGCATGTATTTTGTGCTTTGTATGTATGTATATTCTTACAAGGATCAGATTTATTTGTAGGAGCTACATGATCACAGAAAGAGACAAGTTTGAATAGAAACTGGCGAAGATAATAACAACTATCTGCTGGATTATTTAAGGTCATTGGAACCAGATATGGTAAGATTCTGGCTAGGGAAGTAGTACCAAGTATGTGCATTGGATTTTGTGTCTTTTTAATGAGGATTCATTCTGATTTCATATTGATACATTGGAATTTGTTTGTGATGATCTTCATCCCATTAGGTGACTCAATTATCACATCCTTCATCAATAGAGGTTGAAGTAGTCAGTCATCAACTTGTGCAGAATGTATTGAAGATATTTTTCCCAGATGATATATCTTTGAACATAAAATTTGGAGAGACGGATAACATCAAAAAGGATGGAAATTTGGGTGAGATGGAGACTAGTTGGTCCCCTTTTCAAGGAGCAGTGCCTGCCTCTCGTGACTACCTTGAAAGATTGAATTTCTGGTGTGTATTCTCTACTAACAAATGTAGATACACCAAATTCAGTTGCTAGTCTCCTATTTGTTTGATGTTTCCTTAGTCCTCTATATCATGCGATAAAAAATAAGATAAATTATTTTTCTTCCAGCAAAATGTTTTTATTTATTTATACAATTCTCAAATGTCTAAAGACTAACATTTGAAATATGAAAATGCAGCTCCCTTTCTTGCGGACACATGTTTGTCATCTCCTGTATTAGAGAGTGGCTTCAATGATACAAGAACAATATTGGAAAGGTAAGAATATGCAAGCTCACAAATTATTGTTTTCCATGGTGTCATGTTAAATGAACTAGTAAGACTATAAAGTTCATGAAAAAGATTAAATATATATTTATCGTTTTTGTTGAAACAAATCTTCGAGATTATAATTTTGTATTTATGTAAATAATGTGTAGTGTCCACAATGCAATAACAAGGCTAAGCCGGGTGACATCAGAATTCTTTATGTGCCAGTTATAGCTGTAACTGGTCAACAATAGTGACAGATTAGTTGTCTTTGTTGCAATACCCACAGTTTCCGTCATCCTTAGAGCTTCATTCTTCATATTTGAATGAGTAGGTGATGGATTTACCATCGATGAATAATTATAAAACAATTGCAAACTGATATTATTAGTCATTCATCAAGCACCCACTAGATCAATTTGACCAACTGCCATGATTGGATAGGACTAATCCATGATTGCAAAATTCAGCCAAAGAGAATTTTTTGAAGGTATTAAAAGGCCACTTTTTCTCCATTTTCTCCAATTAGAAGTGACATTTTGTTCAGAAAGTTGTTAGTAGCATAGTGTTATAAATTTAAAATGGCTAAAGCATAACTATACAGCTAGGTAAAAAAAATGTAGATAGTATTCTAGGAGTGAGCACCAAATCTTCAATTCTCACAAGGCTTTTAAAACAGAGATTAAATTTTCAAAGTAAACTAGAGAGCTCCTACTAGTATATATCTAATAGAAGCACCTAATACAAAAAGGATTTTACATATCATGCTTTAGTGAAAAATATCCTGGCTATAGGCTCTTCTAAGTTCTAGCTATATGCTTTAGTGAAAAATATCCTTGGGTTCTCAAGCTCGATATCTTCAAACTATTGTGAAACAATTTCATCTTGTTTGGTATAAATATGTTGTAGTGGAACCCCAAGTCTGCCTATGATTTGATGATGTAGTCTAAGTGCATTTGATGAGATTTTTTAGTCCTGGATTTAAGGTTCAAGAACTCAGATTCGAAGGCTTGTATTTTCCTCCTTTGCTGCATGACTATATCCAGGATTTCCAAGTTCTACGAGATGATGACATGCTCCTTGCTTTGTATAGTATTTTTCAGAGAAAGCATGGTAAAACTGTTTTCATTGATGTAGTCCTGTCTCTGAAGGATTTTCTTGATATCAAGAATGTCCTGCTAAGTTCCCATGAAAACCTGGGCAACCCATGGCTTGGAACACCCAAGAAGACTCAATTTGAAATAGGGGAGAACCCAGTCTCCATTCAGTCTGTGAGATATGCAATAGCAGAGTCACCACATTTCCGCCACAGAATGTCCTTTAATCCACTGTTTTCTAGGGTTCTGAGCACAGGACCACAATTGTAGATATACCATAATTGCTTGAGGTGGGTCAATTGAAGGCCAAAATTACCATTTAAATACCACCATCCAACTGTAATAACTGGAGTATGACTGTATGTAACGTAATGTATAACAAAAATGCCCACCCTGGCTGTACAACCTTGGTATCATAAAATTTCCTCCTGGTGATTTCAAACTCACTCCAAAGATAGTTCAAAGGCTCAAATGCAGGACATAGCCACAAAGGAATGATACCAGGGGTAGAATTTACACCAGATAAAGAATGGCTAGTACTAAGCCCCGAAGCAAGGAGATAATACCACCATCCTAAAAATTACCATAGAACACTAATACAAACAAAATGTGCCACCTTGAACATAGAGATATGCCTCCTGATGATGAGAGGTTCAAACCAACTTCTAAAATGACAGTCCCAAGACTCAAATGGAATACACAACAACATAATACACCGAGAATTTTGAGGACTGTTCCCCAACAAACATCAAGTTTATAATGTCTCTTGAATGCTAAAAAATCCACCATTCCCATTTGAAATTGAACTAAATACTTCACCGATGAGCACCTGCCTCTACAAAACCAGTGTTGCTATCATTGAGAGTGTTGTCCTACTCCAGTCGATGTCAGAACAGGATTCTCATTTTCCCAATAACAAATATGGGCAGAGAGCATTCAAAACTGAAAATTAGAGTTGGGAATGGCATGTGTGGTGCCATCCCACACTCATCTGGAGTATAAATATTGCACTATTAACTTGAGGCCCTAATCTTACATAGCAAATACTTCTTGATGTTGGAGTAGTTTGGAAACAGAAGTTTGACTTATGAACAAGTCACTTTCAAGGGTAGATCATGTTGTAAGATTGGTCACCTAGACACTTCTTGTCATAAGCGAATTTTTGAGGCTTCCCTACAAATAAAATAATCAAGAATAAGAAGAAATGTAAGCCTGCCTAGTGGAAACACCCAGTATTACATCATCATATAATTGGCTCAAAGACCTTAGATAAAGAGAATGGAACAAGGTAGGTAGTTCAAACGGGGAATATGAACCTCATCGTGATTTTCTCTATCCTTTGCTACATCAGAAATGTGCATTTCATGGTCAAGTAAATTCCTTCATTTTGAAAGTCATAAATCTTGATAAGACTATGCCTTTATGCAACTATGCATTATAAGAACACTATAGAATACCAGTCTCTCCAACCTTTTCGATAGGTTTAGTCAATCTCAAAAGCTTACTAGAATCTAAATTTTAGTGTAGTCATATTTTAGGTGACCATACATTCTAAGGAAAGTCCAGTTCTTATCAATGGTTATTTCTCTCTATGAACTATTGTGCAATCATGATGGAAGCTATTTCAGATCATGTACATCTCAACACAGAGCTGATATATATTTTGTTATACCTAATAGTTTGCAATTTTTTCAAGTTTAATTCATGCTAAACCAGTTGTCTTGCCTTTCAAATAATTGGTATCATCACCTAGAAGCCAAAGATACAACCTTTTAAAGGTTTCTCTATTGACGCAATGTTGTAGGAGCAAGGTATTTCTCTTTATATTTGCAACATGACTCTTTAATTATTGAATCCACTATTAGATGCCCTTATAGCCAAGGAATAATGATTCACAAAGTGTAACTCCTCCATACAAAATGGTACCTTTGAAACAATAAATGATTCAATGCTAAATAATTGCAATACTTGCAATTCCCCAAGTCAAAATACTTGCAATTCTTTGAATTCTAGGTATAGAGATCATTTTTGAAAGATAGTACGGTGCATAGGGAGTCAAGTCTCTAATTTTTCAAATGATAATCGTCGAGTCTCGATTAGCAATAAGTTTCTGAATCTGCCTGGCTCTTAGAATGTTTATCACTTGATTTAAAGCTAAAATAGGCTTCACAATAAGAGAAGAAACCTTTTGTAGTTTGATCACAACCATAGACCTGCTTATTATGGAACCTTCTCAAAGAAAAGATGAATATACTTTGCATAATTTTAAGTTTATTAATTATCAAAGCAACAGGTTGTGTTTTTATTTTTATATCCCATGATGAGGAACATCTGAAACACCTTGAAGCTCATGGATTCTTAATATTGCAGTAAACAAGAGGGAAAGTTTTGTTTCCGACTCTTTGTTTTTGATGCAGTGATGTCATTGGGATTCGAAATCCTTTCAGGAAGGAATCTTCTTTGGACTGTGAGAATGATATTGATGAAGAATGGGAAGAGGTACTCATCACTAAATCTCTTTGGTAAGAGTATTTATAGTATTTTTATTATCTTTAGTTACAGAGAAAATTGTACATAGCTCTCAGGATTTAGTTTATCATAAATACTAGTTACTGGTAAGTTGTAATAGTAATAATTATGTAGTTTGTAGATTGATATCTATCATAAATTTGTTTGAATATCATCATTGTCAAGCAATAACAACTTGTTAAAGGTTGCTAGCTCAATGGTAGAGCGCTTGCCTAATTATAGGCAGGAGGTTGGTGGTTCGATTCCTCTGTTCTCTATCATAAATTTGTGACTACAAAAACGACTAAATTCGCATATATACGACTATTAGTAGCTAATTTCCCGTATCTGAGTCGTATTTAGCTTAGTCATTAATATGTTAACATCTAGTAGTTTATTTCATCATATATTTGGTCATTAATGGTTGCAATCAATGACTAAATCAGCGACTAAATCAATGACTCACTCAGTGACTAAATCAATGACTAAATCATTGAATATCAATGACTAAATCATTGTCTATCAATGACTAAATCATTGTCTATCAATGAATAAATCAATGACTCCTAATTCAAGCTATTAATGACTAGTGAAATACGACTAGCTATAAGATCATGGAAATTTTCTACTATTAGTCACCGACTAAAAAATAGTCGTTTATAGCCTGATTTTAGTCATTTTTTTAGTCATTAATTTCTCATCTTCTACTAGTGTTTGGACTCCATTCTCAAGATCCCTTTCTCACATTCGGAGCATCTTGATCCAAGTCCTTAAATATGTTAGGCATCGTCCTCTAGGTCCTTGGAATTTTTTTTTTTTTTTTTTTAGTTTCACTATATGACCTTATAGTGTCAACAACAATTTCAGTAATGCATTCTTCCAAAATACCATAAACCCAAAAATCGACAGCCCTATATATAGGGTTGCTAATACTTTTTAGCCACTAAATCAACTTAGGGATCCCCTCTATCGGTACTCCGCCTTGAAACCTTTTCTTTTGTGTCATAAACTTTAACAACCATTGTTGGGTAAAATATGCACTATCTAATTCAACACTTAATTGTCAACATGAGAAGGGAGCTTGTGAGATGCAAACAATATATGTGTAGGATTGAAGGCTTGAACTAACCTAAGCTAACTTAAAGATGCAAATGTGCTAACATGAAACTATTTTGTTTTAATCTACATGCATGACTTTCATAATTCAGATGCAAGAATTTAATCTATCTATGAAAACAGGAAATTAACTAAGCACTTGGAAAGTAACTATAGTTTTAAATCTAATATAATGTTATATTAATCTATTCTATAAAGGCAGGAAACTGATTAATAACTGAGATTCAAACTAGTCTAATGCTATGCTAATCTATTCTATGGAAAGAAATTGCAGATACTAATCTAGAAAGCAGTCGCTTGGTCCGTAAACGATTTTAACGAATGAAATAAAAACTAACTACTTGCAGCAAATTACCTGATCTATGTTATGAATTGGAGACTATTCCATGTATGCATAAGTAAATTCCTATCTAAGAATGCAAGTGCAACTGAGTTATGGAAAGTAATGAACTATTTAATTTAAAATTCATAGAAAGAAAAAACAAGTAACTGCAAATTCGTAGAAAGCAAAGAAAATATTATTCTAAATACCAAGTGTAAATAAATGTGTTGCAAAACAGTAAACTATTCAAAGAAAACTAAAATTGGAGCTTTATATTCAAAACTAAAACTAAGTACAAAACAATAACTGAAAATATATTCAACTATAAGCAAACCTACAACAAAAAAACAAAAACTTCTACTCTACCTCTTCAACAAACTATACCATAAAATAAAGAATCTACTAAATCAAAGATACACACGATTGATGGATTTAGTGTAAAGTAGATGGAGCCATCAGATAATGAGTGAAAGGTGTCTCTAGTCCCAAAATTCGTCTCTTTCATATAGAATTATAGTAGTGTTCCCCACAAACTAGGAATGCCATTCACCCTTATGCTACCCTGTAGTAAAGATGCTTAAATAACATGCCATGATAATGAAGCTAGGATGTACGAGTGACCTCTAGGTTTTAGATAGACCTTAATTTATGACAAATCCCCATGAGGTTTAAAGTTGGTCTTGAGTAACTGGTATAATTAGAAATATGCATGTATGAAAATGAATAATGATGTAAAATTGTTTTGGTTTAGTAATTAAGATGGTCTTTTTCTTAGTTCTTTTATTTGAAAAAAAACAAAAACAAAGTTGCAATATTCCCTAAACTAAGAATGCAACATTTTATTTATATGCATATTTCCCTACCCTAAGAATAAAGAAAACATATTTATTCAAGTATATGAGCTTTTCCAATGAAACCAAGTGCGAAGCAAAATAAGAATTGTACCTTTATACAGATATGAAAATATTGTTGCAATGATTACCTGAATGTGGAATTTCAACCAACTTACTTTTCTTTGCATCAACAGGTGTCGAACGAAGGAATGGTATTGCGGTCGAGTTACCTCCGAAAACCATCTTTCGATGTAGTATTGGTACTCACCTTCCTTCACTGTGTCATACATATCCCCTTCTTCTAATTGAGCAGTTGTTTGAGCACATGATGGATCTATTAGCTTGCATGTGGAGAACTCTTTAATTTTAGGTTGCTCTCCTTCGGATGGAATCCCCAATGTATCAACTTCTTTCGCAGTCTCGCAAAGAACATCTTTTTGTAGTTCTTGGGATTTTGGTTCGTTTTTCATTTCAGGAGCGGTTGATAAGCTCTCAACTATTATCAAGAGCTTCTCTTCTTGAGAGGTAGAGATAGAGATCCTAGCTATTGCTAGGAGTTGAGAAAGTTCTCTCATACTAATGAACACCTTTGAATCCATTTGGTTGGTTGATAAGTCCTGCTTCACAAAAGGATTAGTGGTTGGGGCTCTTCCTACACACAAAATTTTGTTTATATATATATATATATATATATATATATTATTTATAATCTAATTACGAAACATATCACGCATTTGAAAAGAAAATACCTTATGACAAATGTAAACGCACTTAAAAAAAAAAGAACCGAACGTAACAGATCTAAATGCAACAACTAAGTTTGCTGAAGAGATAACACACTTGCATAAGATTAAATGGAAAGAAAGTAAACTACCTAAATGTGTAAGAAGTACACTTAAGAGAAGTAAATCAAACTTTGCGTGAAGTAAACACACTTGTGCGAAAAAGGAACAACAAGGCTTTGGGGCGACCCAGTAAAGTGGATGCGTGAGGTTGTCACAATATGAAAATTCCATAGTGAAGTCATCTTTGAGTCTTATCGTTTCCTCTACCCCTTGTTGTGTAATGTAAAGGAAACCTATCTACCCTTATCTACCTAGACTCCAATCCCTTTAGCAGCTCCCCGACAACGACACCAAAATGTTGGGTAAAATATGCACTATCTAATTGAACACTTAATTGTCAACCCGGGAAGGGAGCTTGTGAGATGCAAACACTATATTTGCAGGATTGAAGGCTTGAACTAACCTAAGCTAACTTAAAGATTCAAATGCGCTAACATGCAACTATATGATTTTAATCTACATGCCTGAATTTCATAATTCAAATGCAAGAATTTAATCTATCTATGAAAACAAGAAATTAACTAAGAACTTGGAAAGTAACTATAATTTTAAATCTAATCTAATGTTATATTAATATATTCTATAAAGGTAGGAAACTGATTAATAAATGAGATTCAAAGTAGTATAATGCTATGCTAATCTATTCTATGGAAAGAAATTGCAGATACTAATATAGAAAGCAGTCGCTTGGTCTGAAAGCAATGTTAACCAATGAAAGCAAAACTAACTACTTGCAGCAAATTGCCTGATCTATGTTATGAATTGGAGACTATTCCATGTATGCATAAGTAAATGCCTATCTAAGAATGCAAGTGTAACTGAGTTATGGAAAGAAATGAATTTTTTAATTGAAAATTCGTAGAAACCAAAAACAAGTAACTGTAGATTCATAGAAAGCAAAGAAAATATTATTCTAAATACGAAGCGTAAATAAATGTGTTGCAAAACAATAAACTAATCAAAGAAAACTAAACTTGGAGATTTATAATCAAACCTAAAACTAAGTACAAAACAATAACTGAAAATATATTCAACTGTAAGCAAACCTACAACAGAAAAACAAAATACTTCTACTCTACCTCTTCAGAAAACTATACCATAAACTAAAGAATCTTAACCAATCATAAAACGATCATGCAACTAATTTAAAATTTGAAAAGTAAACTTACACTAAACTAGGTTATGTGAGCTCTTATCATCAAAATTTAAGATATTGAAAACCAATGCATCTTTAAAATCTAAATGAACCTATTAAGCTTGAATTTGAGACTAAGTACTAATTTTTTACATCTACTTGAATGAAATAACTTGAAGAAATAAAACTAACAAAGCCTAACACAATGAAATGCTGTGTAATTGGAAATGAAAGGTTGATTATGGACTCAAATGAAAACTAAAAATGGAATGCTGAACCTATTTAAAAAATGAGACAAACTAATATTCAACAAAGTATATGAAAACATTTTACACAAACTTAAGGTAATCTAGGTTTTAGGCATGAAAACAAATGAAAGTAACTCATAAACTATCTAAGTCATGATAAAAAATAAAACTAAAACTATTTCTCATTTGAATCAGTAAAATATATATTGAATATAAATGGATTTTATCATTATTAAAATTGAAATAATTAATCTATGTGTTAATATAGAACTAAATATGAATTGTTAGAGGTGGATTCGAATCCCAACTAGCTACATAACATGGTGGAATGCTGAAAAATTAACCTCTACCTGAACCAACTATTTCTGCAAAAATGAAATACTGAAAATTCTGAAAATAAATTAAAATTATGTCTAAGTGTGACTTAAAGGCTGAACGACAGTCTGCATTAAGGTGCGAACAAAATGCTGAAAAACAGTCTGCATTAAGGTGCGAACAAAATGCTGAAAAACAGTCTGCATTAAGGTGCGAACATGGGACTAAAAAGACAGTCTAAACAAAGGAACGAATGGCCGAACGTGTGGAAATTTTCATAAAAGCCCAGGAAATTATGTGTTATAAACAACAAAGTATTACCTACAGGAAAAAGAACCACTTGCTTGCAAAAATGAGATGACTTATAAGAAAATGTAATAGATATATATGAAAAAAACAAAATTACTTAGCTACTAACATAAAAAGAAACTGATAAATATACACAAATAGAACCTTTGGTTGTTGAGGGGCCCTTCTCAGCAATCAGGGGTTGTGTTCCTATGCTACTCAGTGTAACACCCCAGTTTTGACCCCATTTGCATTAAATATACATGATACATATATTGTAAATAATCATGTTGTGGAGCTAAAGGAAAAGGCCCACCATCGATTTGGTTATGTTATGTTTCGGATTGGAATTGTCACCGATGGTATATCGGGACATGCGGCATATATATTAAGCTATGGCATCATGTAGCTATGCATCTTTAATTAAATAGCCCAACCAGCTATGTTCACTGCAACCAAATTGAGAAGGGGCATGATTTCCTAAGGTTAAGGGGGGGATTGCTAAACCTGGACCACATGGAGAAAAGCCACGTGTCACACCTCAAACCCCTATTTAGTTGAGGCAGTTAATGCTGGGTAGGGGTGGGTGGAAGGCTTGCCCCCACGTGCCTCCACAGCTAGCTCAGTCACGTGTGGGCTGGGAGTGATTCCCTCATGCACTATTTGGGATGCTGATGGTTTGTCCACTCTCTCGGATCGTGGGTTGTTCGTTTCCTCATGCAGAGCATACACTACTACATTTCGATCCAAAATCCGACGGTTACTTCCGACGGCGCATGGATTTTTTCTTTTAAACCTACCAAAAATCACAAAGTTAATTTTTTTAATTAAAACTGTGGTCATAAGCGTCGCATAAGCGACGGCTAGGATCATAAGCGTCGCTTAAGCGACGGCTAGCCTAGCAAGCGTTGCTTAAGCGACAGCGCATAAATTGATCACTCATTTAAAAAAATACAGTTAATTGGTTAAACTAAACTAAAACTTAAACTTATTTCGAGCGAATTGCAATTTCCAGGATAGAATGTCAGGTGTACCACTGCCTGTGATAAATTTTTGTTCACTCGCTCATGAGTTTGTGGGCATTAAACCTCCAGATCTGATGGTGTAGGCAAGGAGGGAAAATAGCACCCGGTGATTAGCATTTTCGTAAGGAAATTATGTCTATGAAGAAGGGATGGCGAAAATTTGGAGTTGCAGTTGTGGGTTTGGTGCTGCTATCCATGCTCGTTCCATTGGTATTCTTGCTCGGACGCTATGGTGGATTTCAGATCAGTAAGTTCATTTGAACCCATTTCATTTTTTATTTGACTTGAAGCCCCCTTCTCACAGACTGTTGTGTATGGGGAATCTGGATTTGGAGTACTTTGGCTGGGGCTGGGGCACTTTCAGGTTTTTATGAAGCCCATTTGTGGAATTTGTGGTGGGTGTTTTTCATTTTATTCAACCAATTTGTTTCTCTGCTGTATACTCCTACAATGGGCATTT
>LPNX010612385.1:0-5000 GCA_001517045.1 Pseudotsuga menziesii
GTAAATTATAAATTGATGAAATTGTAAATTTACGAAATTGTAAACTATGAAATTGTAAATAGTAAATTTATGAAATTGTAAAGTATGAAATTGTAAATTTATGAATTTGTAAATTGTAAATTGTAAATTTACGAAATTGTAAACTATGAAATTGTAAATTCATGAATAATGGAATAATTGCAAATAATCATCCTTGAACATTGTACTTCAACATAAGCAAAACTTTAAAAAATTGGCATACATGCAAGACTCTCAATTTGATGGAGGTTGCAATATAAAATTATCATAGACAAAAACACTTAACCATAGTCTATGATATGTGAACCTAACCAACCGATTTCAAATAATAGTGTCGACCATGGTAAATTGTAAATTGTAAATTGATGAAATTGTAAACTATGAAATTGTAAACTGTGAAATTTATCAACTATCAAATTGTAAACTATGAAAATCAAAATCAAAATCAAATTGCATAACTTTGAAATTATACCTATATCAATCGGATTTGCTTCCTCCATCATAGCTTCATTTGGAATTTCTTCTTCTCTCAAGATTGTTCTTCTTCTCCTCTTCCTTTCTTTATCTTTCTTTCTTTTCTCTTCAATTTCGTTTTGATTTCTCTATTTTTTCTTGTTCGGCGTTGGCTGCTTCCCATTGTGATTGATCAACAATCCAAACTGATACTTATAACACAATTTATAATCCAAACTGATTATGACAAAACAAAGTTTTTTCAATGAAATTTTAAGGCTATAGTATGAACTATATGTTTATATAGATTTTTATAAAAAATTTGGTGGGAAATATATTTAATTTGGTAGTTGGAGTGTGATTAATGTTCGAATTCACTCTTGCTTAAAGGACCTCGACCGAGCTAATACCTCGGTCGAGGTATTTATAAGACCTCGACCGAGGGTTTTTAAACCCTCGGTCGAGGGATTTACAAACCCTCGGTCAAGGTCTTATAAATACCTCGACCGAGGTATTTAAATACCTCGGTCGAGGTTTATACCTCGGTCGAGGGCTTAAAAAAACAGATTTAGCCCTCATTCAAACAAATGGAAAATTTCATGTGCCCTGCAGAGATGTAAACCCTGCCATTCCTAGCACATAACTGAGCGGAGTTGATACCAATAAATTCACCAACGAATCTTCTATCCATTGACGTATAATACACGCATTTTGGCATTCATATGATATTTATTTTTTAATTACTTCTAAAACTTATACTTAGAAAACCACACTGCAACTTCGAAGCAGCTCAAAGAAAAATCCGCAGAGTTAAAAATACACAGCCAAAAAATTCTTAAAAATGCACACATCACATATCGACGTGTCCTCTTCAAAAGGGTATCTTTGGTTTTTCAATTTTTGAAAAAATAGAAAAAATTCCTTTACGTGGACAAATATGTGTTTAAAACGATGCTGAAATCGAATGTGGTCACTTTCGAAAAATAATAAATAATTGTATAATGCGAAAAAAATTAACAAAAAAATATGCACATCACACTGCATTTTATGTAGATCATGCTCATATATTTATTTTTTTTTAAATTATTAATGCAAGATTGAATTACTCTACGTGGACACAAGCCACTTATTAGCTTCTTCAAATTTTTAAGGTCACACAGTTCATTAAATGCAAAAATTCACACATTAAATGACATAGGAATATTTTTAAAAAAATATTACCATGAATCCAACATAATATTCTACAATTTGTTTTCTTACTGCAAGTCAAAATTCACATGGCATATATGCGTTTTGAGGGCTTCTATCTAGCACATGAGTAAAAAATCAGGTTTTCATCGCCAAATTTGGCCAAAAAGTGTTACCCATATTCATGGAATCACCCACCTCTTATAGATGAGCTACTGAAGTTATTGAATGGCATAAATATGTATGATGTATCTAGACCAATATGACAAAGGCAATTTCAATTCCATGCAATGGTTTTATGGACAATACACGATGCCCCTGGGTTAACTTCATTTTGTAGTTTGTAATTTTAAGTTCCACTTTAATTGCATTTAATGATATGGAGTAGTTAGAATAGTTTATATATGAATGTATTTGACATATAGATATTCCATATCTAAATATTGTAGATCTTCAGACAAAGGGTAAATTTGCATGTCCAGTTTGTGGTCCTAAGATAAAATCTCGTCGTTCAAAAAGCTTAAGAAAGGAGGTGTTTGATGAGTATAGGCATTTCCTCTCTAAGAATCATAGGTATAGAACAACTAAAAAAAATATTTTCAATGGGAAGTAGGAGATAGCATTAAAACCACGGAGAATGACACCTCACCTTTGGAAGATGCAATACAATAGAAATCATCATCATGGTACGTATGGATCATCGTATATGAATTGTTATGTAGTTTAATTTTTATTGTGAGTTGTTTGTTGTAGTGGTCATATTTGATTTATGATGTAATTTATTTATAAACTAATATTCATGATGTCCATATTGATCATGAAGGCATTAATGGGCTTCCACGAGGAATGAAAAGTTATCCTATTCAATTCAGCAAGTTTCCCTACTATGAGCACCTACAAATTGCTCATTTGTTTGATACAATGCATATTGGAAAGAATTTTACTGAAACCTTATGGCGACTACTAGAGCTAAGGAGGGATAAATATAAAGTTGTGAAATCTTGCAAAGACATTCAAGAAAGCAACCATGCAATGAAAGACATCATCCAATTTCATACCAATGGAGAACAAGTTAATATAATCTCAATTCCATGGATGTTTACAGACCAACAAAGCAATGTTGTCAAAGAATTAATGCAGAAAATTAAATTTCCCACTAGATTTTGTGCAAACTTGAAGAATATCATAACCAAAAAAGGTGATTTTGCGGGGGTCAAAACACATGATTGGCATGTCTTCATCAAGGTAATTATTATTGTTATGTCCATATAATTTTTTCTTGTTTGTATACTCTTTGTTTAATAAACGGGGTGGTTTGTATATTGATACAGTATGTTATACCTCTCTCTCTCTGCTGGACAACTTCGACAACAATGTCAAACAAGTTATATATAATCTTGATAAATACATGAGGTAACTAGCGATTACTTGCATGTGCTTAGTGTTTCTTTAATTCTCCGTATAATTTATATTTGTTTTTTTTGTGCATTATTTCAGCATATATCATAATTTAATTTTTTTTTTTGTTAAATATCGTTATTGGTTTGCATCACTTGTCTATGGTTAACATCTAAAGAAATCCATAAAGAAGATATAAATTATTGGAGGAGAGAAATTCCTCGTCTCATGTGTGAAATGCAGAAGCATCTACCATAAGCATTTTTCAATGCACAAGAACACTACCTCATACACCAAGTTGAGGAGATTGAGTTGTGTGAACCTGTGCACTCAAGGTCCATGTGGATGGTTGAGAGGCACTTGAAATTTATGAAGGGTTTGGTGAGACAACGAGCACATGTGGAGGGTTCTATGATGGAAGGATATACGGTATACCAAAACATGTTGTATGTTAGTGAATATCTTCCTATTTTAGTGTCAAAGCTCAATTTACGTCGCATTTGTGATCTAGACTCCAATAAAAAATTTGAAGGGGAGAAACTGAAGGGGAAAGGTAGATTGAGGAAGCTGAAAGGTAATTATTAGCTAGTGGATGTTTATTATATCCTTCATATTCTAATTGTTTTTTCTAGTCATAATTGCTTCAATTAAGAGCATATAATTTGTTCAAGAGATTTACACCTTTCTTTCATTTTAATGGTTATTGTCACTAAATAGTTGGTCGAGAATGGGATGCAATTCATTTATACATCGCAAATAATATTGACTGGATGAAGGTATGGATTGAACGATGCACACAATCAGGTCATGGAATATCATGGGAAGGTGTGGCTTCATTGGTAAAAGCAGCACAACGCAATGGAGATAAAAATATAACAGAAAGGGGAATCGATTTGGCATATGGTATAAAAGACAAAATGCCAAGCATATAATTAATCAATCCCTCTAAATATTTTATTTTGCAAATTATTTTTTGACGTACATGTTCTTCTTTTCCATGTATTGTTGCATAAGGAATGAATGGTTGTGTAATCTTTTCGTGTATTACTTATTGCAGGTAAAAAACAATAAGGCTATGGTCTGTAATGGAGGTAGATATCGGATCAAAAAATTGGATGAAACAAAGAAAACATCAGATTCTGGGGTTTTGGTTGTCTTTGAGGTTACCAATGTTTCATCTAGAACTGACAGACATCTAGAAGTCTTAGAAAATCGATACTATCGTTATTTGGAATATATTATACATTGTGACTTTAAATCCTTTAAGGTAGTTCTATTCGTTGCCAAATGGTATAGGTTACGATTTAATCAACGTGATCCCGATATAACTATTATTGAACATGATAATGGATTTACCATGGTAAACACAAGGTTGTTTGAGCCAGGAACAGAGCCCTATGTTCTTCCAAGCCAATGTGAACAAGTATTTTACTCATAGGTTTCAGGTAAAGCGAGCTGGTCATTTGTTGTGAGACACGATCCAAGGGGAAGGCTGGTAAAGTATAACCTAGATGATGGTAATGAAGAGGGTTCTCTGGAAGAAGAATATGATAACGAAGAACATGATCAACATGAGTTAGCTGACGATTATGATCCAACAGAAGATGTCCAAGAAATAGTTGAATCAGATTATGTAGCAAACAATGCTGATGAAAATTATTCCGATGATTACACGATGAGTGTAACTGATGATGATGATGATGATGATGATGATATGGCCAATCCTTACAATGTTGACTATGTATCTGATGATACAGATGATGACTTGGATGAAGAAGATGATGACATGGATGAAGAAGACGATGAAATTTATTGAAAGGTAAATATTTAATTAGAACTATTATTTTATCTTATTTTTTTTAAATAGAGTTACTAACATCATCACCATCACCATCATCTTCATCATCATCATCATCATTTTCATCATCGACATGAACATCATA